>JAMZAV010006636.1:0-34953 GCA_024449915.1 Sweltsa coloradensis | reverse complement strand
TGGCCAGAGCTAAAATGGTGGCCGGAATCAAATGGTGCTGAAAAATCAAAATGGCGGACAAAATGGCGGCTGGAAAATCAAAATGGCGGACAAAATGGCGGCGGAAATTCAAAATGGCCGGAAACAAGATGGCGGCCGGAAACAAGATGGCGGATGTCACGTGACCGGAAGTGCACCTTTGCACCTGGAGCACCTGTGCCAAAAACCCTCTGTTCTTACCTACTCTTATGTGATGTACTTACTTTCTGTGGTGGGTCGCTTACGCTACTTTCTTGGTTTATCCATGATTAAACTATTCAATCACACAACACAACCACTTCTACCACTGGTCGCTCGCTGAATGACTGCGTCATTTGTCTTGCTTTCCGCGTTTGCCCTCGATGCGCGGGAAGGGACAAATCAGTTCACAAACTATTTTTTAAATGTTTAAATGTAGTTACTTTATGAATTTTGTTATTTCTTAAGGCCATTTCCTATTAAGCTTATACTATTACTAAATAAGTGTGATCACATTATTATTCCAATACAAAATAGTTTAAAATAAGAGTTCATACACATTATAATAATAATATTGTTTTGATTAACAAGTGTGCAATTGAACTGCAAAAACCGCGCAAACAGCATGTACTGAGGTCTTTGCTCAAATTTTACGAAAAGTCTTAAAAACAATACTGCTATGCAGCTATAATGCTAAAAAAATCCGAGGTCCTGGGCAAAGACCTCGGTTTGAAAAAGGACCTCAGAGCCCCGTTGTGTATTCATGCGCAAGACCTCACTTGATACGGTTTGCACACTCACACACACACATTTGTACAGCTAGTCTACTTCGTAAGTGCACGTCAATGAGAGGTCATACACATTCACATGATATCTATAAGACGTGTGTATTGTGAGGTCTGTAATTTTCTATTATACTAAAGTGTGCGTGTGGTATGTTTGCAAAGCGTATAAAGTGAGGTCCTAGGGATGAATACACAACGGGGCTCCGAGGTCCTTTTTCAATGCGTGGTCTTTAAATAAGAACGGTGTTGGTTTATACTGTGGTAGGTCGGCATTAAATGTCTAGTTTAAGTTCGAAGTCAGAATTGTTTACACTTTAATATCTCTAGATCGCGTGGACGTGGAAGTTTCTGGGGGCACAAAAAAGAAAGCTTATTCCAAATAGGGTATCCTCTGACATGGTACTTCTTTGTACTTACTTTAGAAGAAGGCTTAAATACCATATTTCATTACGACTAATTATTACACCAATCGTGGACGATCCTCGTAACTCGGTCGACCAATCGCAGCCGACCTCGCTACCCGGTCTCTTTGAAATCGTGTTATTTGTGTGGGCACGTCGTTCACATTATTCGTATGCCAGGTAATTTAATTTGTAATTCATTCATCCGATGACGTACCAACCCAGGGGGCGGTACGGGGGTCGTAGCAAAAAACAAAGTCACCTTGTTGGATGAGCGTAGCGAGCGAAGCGAAGATTCCATTTCACTACACTGGAGAAAAAAAATCCTGAATGTTTTTTTTTCTTTTTTTCTTTTTTTCTTTCTTTCTTTTTGTATTTTTGTCTGTTTGTTAACACGATTCCGGCTAAACCGATACTCCGATTGCAATGAAATTTTATGGAGGTCTTCGAAATCTCTGAACTTAGAACTGCCACGTTTTTGAGCACAATCGGAAAATTATTTCTCATGAAAATCACAATTTTCCGATTTTTTTCGATTTTTTAAAATTTCTTCGACTTACAACACCTACATGCTTTATCCGATTGTAATGATTTTTTTACAGAACCTTAATTTTATGAATTAATATATTCTTGTGAAATTTGAGCACAATCGAATAACTATTTCTTATAAAAATCGAAAATTTACGATTTTTTTTCTTTTTTAAAATTACGATTAATTAAAAAAATTAATGATAAAGTTTATTTTTTATTTAATTTAAATTAATTTTTAAAAAATCTTCAACTTAGGAATAATTTTTTCACAGAACAACAGAAAATCCACATAACACATGGTAGCTCAATGCACCAATTACGCTCATCCAACAACGCGGCGGGACTTAAGCGTTTTCCTAGTTCTAAGACGCTTATGTTCTTGGACATGTTCCGCTACGATTCACAGTTTAGGCCCTAAACGGTGGTTTATAGAATTTTTCATTCCCATTACGTTTTCGTGCTACTCTCACAATTTTCCGACCTGCCACTGGGAGTCGCCTTACCAAACCAGTGTCCGTCGTGACGCCCACTCCCAGTGAAGTCATACATGCAAATTTGATTTTTTTATTTTATTTTGTAGATGCAAGTAAACTCTCATGGTATTTTTAACAGGTATGCTTTGTTCTCTTTTCAAGTAACAAATGGACTTCATAAATGACCACCTCCCCCCTTTCTTTGTGCATAAAAATCTCTCGCGTTTTTTCTTTGAACATATTAACAATCTTACATATTATAATTTATATTGATTTTTATTGTTAATTGTGTCAATATATATTTTTATATGCTCATTGATTTACATTTTGCAAAGTAACGTTTCTTACCAACTGTGCTATAACTGCCAAGTCACATGTAGACCTGACAAGGGAGACAAAAACTAGCCATACTTCGGACAATGTGCAAGTGTTTCGTTTATGAATCTTTAAATACCTACGCGCATAAAAATCTATCAAAAATATCAACCGGAAGTGCGTACTAAAATAAGGTTTTAATTACATTTAATCAAAAATATAAGTAAAAACCTAAGATTTGTGTATCTGCCAATGATAGCGCCCTTTATTGGATGAGCGAAGCGACGATTCCATTTCACTACACTGGAGAAAAAAAATCCGGAATGTTTTTTTTTCTCTTTCTTTCTTTCATTTTTTTTGTATTTTTGTCTGTTTTTTAACACGATTCAGGCTAAACCGATACTCCAATTGCGATAAAATTTTCTGGAGGCCTTCGAAATCTCTGAACTTAGAACTGCCACTTTTTTTTAGCCCAATCAAAAAAATTATTTCTCACGAAAATCGCATTTTACGATTTTTTTCGTTTTTACAAAGATTTCTTCGACTTATAACACCTCATGCTTTAACCGATTCTAATAATTTTTTTCACAGAACCATAATTTATGAATCATATATTCGTGTGATTTTTGAGCGCAATCGAAATATTATTTTTTATGAAAATCGCAATTTACGATTTTTTTAACTTTTAGAACATTCTTCGACTTATAATACCTACATGCTTTATCCGATTGTAATGATATTTTCACAGAACCTAATTTATGAACTTATATATTTGTGTGAAAATTGAGTGCAATCGCCAAAATAATTTTTCATGTAAATGCAATTTTACGCTTTTTTCGTTAAAAAACATACGCTAATCCAACAACGCGCCAGAAAAAGCGTTTGCGAAGCTTGCTTGTTATATAATATTATAATACCCACAATTACCTCTTATTAAACAATAATTCAAAATTTTGCAATTATTTCAATCAAGATTTAAATTTGCCATAAGTGTTTACCTCTAACAATTATAAACCAATTAGATTGTGTTCTTAGCTCTTTATTAATAATCTTGTTTTCGTATTTGTTACTCAGTGCAAACGACCAGTTAGTTTAGTGGAGTTATTTTTTAAAATATGTATTTCGAAAATGTAAAGAGCATCAGATTTGTAAACAAAAACAAAAAGGGATATTGTTAAGTAATTTTATTATTTGGATAGATGGCAAGGCATTTTGTATAGGGTTGTACAATGGAGTTCATCATCCTCAATCTCCTAGATGAATACCGAGGGAATAAAACTCGGAAATACCAGCGTATTGAACCAGTGTCCTCCCACTCCCAGATTAGAGGCTAGCACGCTCATATGCACTGAGATATATTTTACAAAACAACGTGTGACATAACATAATTGAATGTAAATTAATTCAATAAAATATTCTAAACTTATTTGGTACAATATAAATAACTAAATTGCAAACTCGTAAACAGAGAAGCTACACGACCTAGTGAATTTTTAGGACCCCCTTTTCCCTTATACCGTCAAATAAGTGTGTGAAATTCAAAATTTTGGTACTGCGATTTCATTGGCTTATCACTTTACAAGGGCGTTCCCCACAGTTTGAATGGGACCTCACATAGTCGATAAAATTTACCCAGAGTGTGTATGAAGTGTGTATGAGCTATTTGAGAGCGCTCTGGTGGTTACACACATGAACTGCAAAAAACGCGCAAACAGCATGTTCTGAGGTCTTTGCTCAAATTTTACGAAAAGTCTTAAAAACAATACTGCTATGCAGCTATGATGCTAAAACAATCCGAGGTCCTAAGCAAAGACCTCGGTTTGAAAAAGGACCTCAGAGCCCCGTTGTGTATTCATGCGCAAGACCTCACTTGATACGGTTTGCACACACACACACACACACACACACACACACACACACACACACACACACACACACACACACACATACAGTATCGCTCGCTTCTTATGGCACTTTTAATTGAGATATAGGTACTTCTTTAGTTTAAAAAATGATAATTTAATAAAAATAAATTCATACTCATAATAACAATAACAAAACAATAACAAAACAATAACAAAAATAATATTATTAATTGTATTAGGGCTTATGCACAAGTCCCAACTCCTTTTCTACCATATATATTTAATGTAGGCCTACATATACCATTTACCGTCATTGTTCATTTAATACATAATATTTTACATAATATCATAATAAATACGATTTATATTATGACTATAGAATAAGTATAATGATATGACCTACAAGATTTTAAAGCTGTCTGCAGAATGACGCGTCATGCCATTATTGACATACAAAACAATAATAAAAAATAAAAATAGGCCTACTTTTGATAAAATGTATATTTAAAAAACCGGTAGTCCTAAGTGTTTAGTAGATAAATATATATAGGCCTACTCCGATTGCGTTTACATTGTAAAACGAAGTAGAAAAAGTGCAAAACAAGTGTAGGGCTATAATTTGCTAGAAGCTCTTTTGATTTTTGGATATCAAGTAAATTATTGAAATTATTAGTATTGGGCAACATTTTCTTGGCAAAATATCATCGATCTTCATCATTCAACATTATTTTATACACTTGTTTCTGTATTTAATAGTTTAACAGTGTTGTTTGTTTTTTTCGAAATCAATTATTTGTTGTAATTTAAAATGCCATTTAATTCCCGTTTTTAATAAAGCCGATCCCCCAAACTTACGAATTTTACTAATAAAATACGCGGACAATATGACATAATCAAAAATGTTTTCGCAATGATCAGAAATGTAACAAAAACTCAAGTTGAAGCCAACTGAATATACAGCGCCCGCCGTAAGCAGCTCGCCGTGGGGTGTGTTCAAAAAATTATGTGGCTATTTGTGATACAAGCAAGCCGTTTTGCACAAGTGTTACACTTAAAAATTGAAACATTTTGACCCGCAGCTCATAATGATTTGAGCATGTGGGGGGCGCGTGGGGGGTATTTTAAAAAAAGGGGGGGGGGAATTATTTTAAACAATTTGGAAGTCGATATGTACAAAAAGGGTGTCATTTTTACATATTTTGAGGTCGAAAAATTAATGCAGAATAATTTAAACTTTGTAAGAGCAACCATTTAGGCTCCAAGGGCGCCATATTGGAAAACGGCCCCCACATACACAATAGTTTCTAAAGCACGTTACTTGGCCTTCATTGGTATCAATTCTGACTAAATCGTACTCGCTGAACACGCCTGTGACTCTTGATACGCGATAGGGCAATCAACATTCCCGGAATGCTGCCATTTTGAATATTACAGGTGTCCGAGATGTGGTCAAAGGGTCAAAGGGTCTAGGCTATTTGTGATACAAGCAAGCCGTTTTGCACAAGTGTTTCACTTAAAAATTGAAACATTTTGGCCCCGCAACTCATAATGATTTGGGGCATGTGGGGGGCGCGGGGGGGGGGGGGTATTTTTTAAAAAAAGGGGGGGGGGAATTATTTTAAACAATTTGGAAGTCCTATGTACAATAAGGGTGGTCATTTTCACATATTTTGAGGTCAAAAATTTAATGCTGAAAATTTAAACTTTGTAAGAGCAACCATTTAGGCTCCAAGGGCGCCATATTGGAAAACGGCCCCCACATAACAATAGTTTCAAAAGCACGTTACTTGCCTTCTTTGGGTTATCAATTCTGACTAAATCGTACTCGCTGACCACGCCTGTGACTCTTGATACGCGATAGGGCAATCAACTTTCCCCGGGAATGCTGCCTTTTTTGAATATTACAGGTGTCCGAGATGTGGTCAAAGGGTCAAAGGGTCTAGGCTATTTGTGATACAAGAAAGGGCCGTTTTGCACAAGTGTTTCATTTAAAAATTGAAACATTTTGACCCGCAACTCATAATGATTTGAGCATGTGGGGGGCGCGGGGGGGGGTATTTTTTTAAAAAAGGGGGGGGGGAATTATTTTAAACAATTTTGGAAGTCGAATGTACAATAAGGGTGTCTTTTCACATTTTTTGAGGTCAAAAAATTTAATGCTGATAATTTAAACTTTGTAAGAGCAACAATTTAGGCTCCAAGGGCGCCATATTGGAAAACGGCCCCCACATAAAACAATAGTTTCTGAAGCACGTTACTTGGCCTTCATTGGTATAAAATTCTGACTAAATCGTACTCGCTGAACACGCCCTGTGCTCTAGATTCGCGATAGGGCAATCGACATTCCCGGAATGCCGCCATTTTGAATATTACAGGTATCCGAGATGTGGTAAAATTGTGAATTGAACATTAACTTATGCATGCTTGGCGGAATTTGGTTTTAAGGGTCATTTTCAGATATTTCGAGGTCAAATTTTTATTGAGGACCCATTTCAAATTCGAAGGTCTTCCCATTCAGGCCCAAACGGCGCCATGCATATTGTAATATAGCCCCAAGTACGTTGAGACTTCTTTTGTGTGAAAAATATGGCATGATTGTATTAATTTCCACAAAAATGATACTCCCTGAACCACCAGTAACATTTAAAAGTGCGATTGCATAATTTTTCATGGTATGGGGTGGTGTGTGTTATTTTCCTTCTGTGGTGCAGACAATCAGTCTGTACAACATTGATATTTTGGATTAAGATTAACATTAAGTTATTGTGTTTTTGCACTAAATAAGGTGATTGGCATGTGGCTAAGTGAAATGTATAATTTCTACAGATATATCTCGCCGAGTAATGTCGAAAAGAAAGCAAAGTGTTTCGGTAGTGTCTCCTGCAGCTCTTGCCTCATTTCCTCCACGCGTTGTTTGGAGCAAATGATGCATTTGCCAAAAAGGTGGTGGTGAGACAATCTGCTTAGAAAAAAAATCCTAATCACGCAATGCGAAACAGAGGTATATTACAACTAGCGTCCGCCTTTGGCCAGCTCCTGGCCTATGATTTCACACTACCTTGTGGTTTCAATGTCAGCTTTATTGGATGGGGGCCATGGTATAGAAGCCAACCTAAGAGAAAGTCAGCACTGTGGCATAAAACATGCGCTATGGCCTACGTTGAGCCAAAGAGGTTTAAAGCTTTAAGTATAACTTTGTCTAAAGCAAAAGACTCTAGAGATTCTATACTACCACAGTAGGAGAACCTTCCACATCTAATGAAAAGAATCCAGGAAATCTGCAAAACTATGCGTTCTACTACCCCAGTCGTAAACTTTAAAGGAAGACATATGCTTTTATATGTACTGCGCCGGCTAAACGGGGAAACCACTCGTCGATGTGAAACTGAAAATTTTTTATGAGCAAGTAAAACACTGTGCACAAGTTTTGGGGGACACGCAACTTCAAGCACTGCTAATTCTTGATGGAGATCTGGTAGCCCAAGAAGCTAAATATCATCCTAGATGTTTAGTGCAATTATTCAACGATCCGACAGAAATGTGCTAATTCTGAAGGTGATAAAGATGCAATCATCTGCGAAGGGCTGGCATTCGCTGATCTATTATGTGCATGAACGGAAAAAATAATCGCTATGGAAGAGCATGGTTTATTCAGAATGGCCGATCTCCGTGCTATGTACAGGCGCAAACTGTCGCAGCTGCGCGGTGTTGACGAGGCTTCTCTCATAGAGGAAAAGACTACGAATCTGAGGCTTAAAATTTTGTCCCATTTCCCAAAACTAAAGTGTAAAAAATCTGGTAAGACTATTTTCTCATGCCCAACAATGTGAAATACTTAACCGCCTGGATAGAGAGGACTAAGACCAGGAAGAGGACGCATTTCATCGTTTTGTTGGTAAAAAAAGAAAGACAATCTCAAATGCCTCCACGCCCTTTAAACCAGGCACATTTGATACAAAGAGTCAAGAGAACTGCTCCCATCTCCCTTTGCTTGCCATTATTAATAGGTTCTCTATGGTTCAACCATTAAGAACAAATGTGGGGCAACTCCCCCGGCGCTTACGATTTGCCAACTGATAATGCTCAATTCGACATAGGACGCCCAAAGGGGATACTGTGAGGCACAATAAGCGCAAGAACCACCCTTGCCTTTATACTTGGGACTTTCCTGCTTGGTCGAAATAGAGCCCAAGCGCCAAATAAAGAGCTACATAAGATGGGAAAGTAAGTGTCTCTTAAAACCAACATTGATGAACATTGATGATTTTATTACCCCTTAGACCCTTTGCCCACATCTCGGACACCTGTAATATTCAAAATGGCGGCATTCCTGGAATGTTGGTTGCCCTATCGCGAATCTAGAGTCACGGGAGTGTTCAGTGAGTACGATTTAGTCAGAATTGATACCAATAAGGCCAAGTAACGTGCTTTAGTAACTATTGTGTATGTGGGGGCCGTTTTTCCAATATGGCCCCCTTGCAGCCTAAATGGTTGCTCTTACAAAGTTTAAATTATCAGCATTAAATTTGTCGACCTCAAAATATGTGAAAATGACACCCTTATTGTACATATCGACTTCCAAATTGTTAAAATAATTCCCCCCCCCCCTTTTTTTTTTTAAATACCCCCCACGCGCCCCCACATGCTCAAATCTCATGAGCTTCGGGTCAAAATGTTTCAATTTGTAAGTGTAACACTTGTGCAAAACGGCTTGTTTGGTATCACAAATAGCCACATATTTGCCTTTTTTGTTGCGAACACACTAGACTCACCGATCGGTCCGACATGTTGCGTTTTAGTGCTGCCCTTTCTATTTTGCTTGGAAACGCGTATAGCCCGAAGAGCAAATGCTAGGATGGCGACGAGAAATCGGCCCCGACCGTACACAGCAGAAAGAAAACATCATTACAAACAATATACAATAATTATTATAAATGACTTATATTATTTTGAGTTAAGACAAAGTAATAATGTATGTAATAGGTACACATGGAAGTACTTGACGTAAGTCTGTACAACATGTTAGCTCCGGTTTTACCGAATTTTTATGAAAAACGTCCAAAAATAATAATAATAATAATTAATAATAATAATAATAATAATAATAATAATAATAATAATCATAATAATAATAATAATAATAATGAATATAAGATTTTTAAGCATAAGCCCGCTTTAAGGACATAGTTATTAATTCATAGCAGTTGTGCAGTTCTGGGTTCGAACCCCAGTCGGGGCAAACTTTTTCGACAACTGCTATGAATTAATAATAATAATAATAATAATAATAATAATAGTAATAATTATAATATAATAATAATAAAAATAAATAATAATATTAATAATATAATAATAATAATAATAATAATAATAATAATATAATAAAAATAATAAATAATAATAATAATAAATAATAAAATAATAATATATGCTCCGGTTTTGACCGAGTTTGTATGAAAAACATCCAATAAAAAAAAATAATAATAATGTCTTATTTGGGTTCTCTTACATTGACCCTAACTAACGGAACTTACGGCTAATCTACATATTAATTATAATAATTATGTTTAATGAATAAAAACACAGCAACACAATGTTAGGTTTACAGTTTAGCAAAACTTCAAAATGTTTTCCATAGTGATGAGGATAGCCGAGGAATATATAATTTAAATAAAGTATTGTATGTGCAGCATTAGGAACAGTAAGAGCAATAGATAATATAGCACCTAGTAAATACAAATGGCCACACCGAACCTGACATATGCGAACTATAAAATGTTTCCCTTTTATGAATTCCATTCAACAAAAAAGTTTTAAGATTCAGTTAAATTGTGGATGAGAAAGATTTGTGACAATTTTTATGTTATTGTATATGTGTGTGCAGCGTTGTAGGTAAACGATTTCTTGAAGCCGCTGCTCAAGTGAGGGAATATGGATATTTCATTTATGTTTCTAAGATTTCGAAAAATGTGAGCTTTCCTGAGGGGGAAATTTTATTCTGAGATACGTAGGTAGACCCAACTTCATGATTTATTTGTGTTTATATAATAATAATAATCGTTTTTTTATTAGCCGAGTTCAGCTATTATTATCGATTACAGAACAGAACATAATATGTTTAACATTCTAAATAGAACAAACAGACATAATCAACACTATCAAATGTATACCCTGACCCTTCACAAAATAATAACAATCAGATGTATTTACCTTTATAATATAATATTTACATTTTCTTTTAAAAGATCCAACATTTTCAGATTCCATAATGTTATTTGGTAGTTTATTTAAAGTTAATACCCTTCACAAATAACGACTTCATTGATGCGCTTTTTGCCCCTAATTCAATATACACATTATTATTAAAACATGCCCTGGTGTTGTGTGAATGTATATCCTTTTACCATAACAACTTACATTTTAAATATTCAGGCAGCATATTGTTTAACATAGTGCACCCTTTCTTTAACATTCATAAAATCCAAATAAGTGAGCTTGCACATATTGGTGTATATTTGTAACATCCTATTATAATACGCATTCCTCTATTCTGAAGTTTTTGTAAAAAAGACAGGTCGATTTATTAGCTAACAATAAAAAGTGTGGCACAGTAGTCAAATTGAGGCTGAATAATAGTGTTATAAAAATTTTTGTTTAGACCACATAGACAAGGATTACCTATGCGTCCCAAAAATCCTATCTTTTTACAATTTTTTTACCAATATATTTTATTGTTTATCAAACTTAAGTTCATTATCAATAACAAATCCTAAATATTTCATTTCAGTGACCTGTTTCGATCACTTCACCATATAAATTTATCTTATTGTATTTACACCCAGTCTTTTTAACTTAGCATTGGTAGATAGATCATGTATTTACATTTATCAATATTTAAATTTTAGATTATCGCCCGACATCCATTCAGTTACTAGTCTTAACTCTCTATTTAGTATTTCAAATTAAAGTATTTAGTCATAGCCAGACAAATGGATAACAGTGTCATCAGCAAATAAATTTACCAACGAAAATTGCAATAATTTAGGTTATTCATTAATATATTGAAAACAACCCAAAGGGGCCCAGCACAGACCCTTGGGAACACCATAAATTACTATTATAACATCAGAGAACTTTCGATTAAATTTAACTTTTTGTGTTCCTATCAGTCAGATACTCAGTAAACCATTTGGTACATTATCAATAATCCCAAGTCTACTTAGTTTTTTTAACAATTTAGTCTATCAACGTTTTAAATGCACGTTTTAGGTCCAGAAACACCGCAACAACTATTTTTGTCCTGTTCAATTTCTTCTTTCCATTCAGTAACTACATGTTGTATTGGCTGATTCACAAGAGTGATTTTTCCTAAACCAGATTGTTGTCACATATTAACTTATTTTCATTTAAGTAAGTATTTACTTGGTTTTTGTACAGTTATTTTAAGGATTTTTTTGTAAATTTGGGAACATGTTCAATGGACGGAATTCAATAGCTTTGTTAGTAATTTGGTTTCTTGGGTATTGGTATAATAGTCGACATTTTTCAATTCTCAGGAAATACACCACTATTGAGTGATGTATTTATTACATTTTTGCATGTCGTATTTAATTACACTATACGCAGTTTTAATTATATGGGCTGATATACCCTCATCAGTGCAAGATTTATTGGGGGGAGATTTAAAATTATTTTATTCATTTCAGAGATGGTAATCTCTTCGAATTTACTGAACTCACAAATAGGGGCATTGTGGTGTAACACTTGCACGTCTTTCCAACTGTCTACAGTATTTTTTCACCTATAATTATGTGCAGAATATGCAAAAATAAGTAATTAATGTAATATCTTGTTAATTAATCTGATTGAGGTAATTTAAATGACATTAATAGTGATCTAATATGATCTACTTTCATTTTGAATCAATGGAAATGTAAATTGATTTTTATTTAATGGTGTAATTGTCAGATTAAAATTTAAACAAGGTAATTAGGTATTTCTAGAAGGTTTTGAAGCTGGAAAAGTAGACCTATGCATTGGATGGTAAATTACTAATGATTTTGGGTTTTTATTTCAATCGAATCGGTTAAGTATTAAGGAATTATTAAAGATTTTAGTAGAAAGTTATAAGCCTAGAATGGCTGGGGAGGAAAATACATCTGAATTAGCACGGATGACGGAGTTCTCGAGATAATTGGGCTAGGCTTTTAAAAGTTCTAGATGGTTGCTTGCTCGGCGTGGTCAGTTTTCGCAGCGGCTCTAGAAATGTTAACGCGACCAATCGTAGGTGACTGTGCCGACCGGTTCAACTATAGGTAAGGGGTAGGTGCGGGGTGTGGTAACGCCTGAATTTTTTACTGGAGATACAATAGACCGAGGCTATAAAAGACCGACGAGAGGGGAGGTAGCCCGGAAAGTAAAGGGGAAGTGGAGAGTGAGTTTGGTCGGTGGTGTCGGGGGACGGTGCAGTCGGGTGCACAAGTGCGCGACGTTGGAACCGACGTCGGAGACGACCTGGGTGTCCATCTTCATCATGTAGTTTTTTTGACGGGGTCGTTAGGGAGAAGTGTGAATTGATCCACTAATCCACATTATAATTAATAATACGCGGTCAATGTTCATGTTAACGGCTAGTGAGTTGAATAAGGGGAAAGTAAAGTGGTTATGTGAAGATATTAATTCAACAGTGATGTAATTAAATTAATTTCAAGTGTAATTCGACGAACTTCATTTGCATAATTAATCCGTAATTAGAGTGACTCCACGTGCACCATAAATGTCAATTTGACATCTACGAACTTATTTCTACATGTGTTGATATGTGACCGCTATCATGTGACATTAGAACTATTTCACATTCATAAACTGTAAGATTACTGTACCAAATGGGTTTTAACTATCTGGACTTGCCGACGACCTAAAAATCAATAACCCCCTCAGGCACAAGACGACCATCAGCTGGTAGAAGAAGAAAATCACACCACGACCTTCATTGTGCAAAGCCCACTCAGGATTATTGTGTGTTTCCTACCGCTAAATGGATTACTTCGAACATCAATAAAAAAAAATGGACTTCAAAAAAAAACTTCAGCGACAAATAATGAACAAAAATTAAGATTAATTCAAAAATTTTATAAATTTTTCCAAAATTTAAAATTTTTTTTTCAGGAATAGCCCCCCACTTTTTGGTTTTGTAATTTAGTTTGGTACCAAATGGTAGGTAGGGACATGCTTGTTTTTGTGTTTTGGTGAACATTAATAGGAAAATTTAAAATTTTTCGCTTTCACTATTGTAATACACTGTTCAAAAATTTTCTCAAATTATAAAAATTCGTTGGAAGTACTTTACAAAACCTTCCCATTTTTTACTGCAAGTCCGATTCTTTTTTTTACTGAAAATTTTTTGTGTTTTACGACTTAAAAAAAGCGTATAAATTTTCGAAAAAGATTGGAAATTTAAATCTTTCTATTTGTTATTTTCTAGGTTGAGTTGTCAAAGTTTCGGAAAATGTTTATTTTTGCTTACTACATGATCCATATTAATCGGCATTTTTTCCGTTTTTAAAACTAAAATTTATTGGAAATTAAAAAAATCTAGTCCACATCCGAAATTTTTACGGCAAATGTTTTGTTATTGACTACATGAAAAATTTTTGAAAAAAGCATTTATTTCTTTTTTAAACTCGTATCGGAAATTTTAAATCTAGCCAACATGCCGTAATTTGCGACAAAGTTTAGTTATTTTCTACAATCCGGTATGATAAAGCTTTTATTCCGTTTGTTAACTAAATATGGCAATTTTTTAAATCTAGTCAACATCCCCGAAATTTTACGACAAATTTTTAGAAATTTTGATACAGAATCAGAGTAAAGCATTTTTTTTCCTTTTTTTTAACTCAATATTGGCTTTTAAAAATCTAGTAAATTTTGGCCGTAATTTTAGGGAAAATGTTTAGTTATTTGACTACATGATCCAGAAAAAAATTTCGACCCGTACAAATTTATTTTATTTTCATCGGGTTAAAATTTCTCCCCTTTTATGGGATTAATGAGCAATCACAATTATTTAATTTAAAAATTAAACATCATAACGAACGTTCCCGTAAGAAAAACAAACTTTTTTGATAGCTAGTAGAAGATTAAATATTACTATAAATTTATGGATTAAACTCGGAAAACCGAGGGCCCAAAACCCCGGTACACCTGAAGAGATATACACGTCCTATTTAAAACCCCAATCACCAAAAAAAGTATACCCGAAGGCCCTCTGTAGTGAAACTGTTGGGGTTGGGGATGTAGTTATGTTTTAAATGAGAAATTTAATCGAAAAATAGGGTTTCGGATTTCCGGTCAATTATTTAAAAGGGGCCCCCTAATAAAATTAATATTTTAAATTTTTAATTACTCCCGGGGGCCGAAATTTTTCCTTTTGGAAATCCGCCCTGCATGGTGATATAAGTATTAATTACTCTTCTGTGTCAAAAAACCCTTCTTTTTAAACCCGTTAACGGTCACTAGTAAAAGAATTTATGAAAATATGATTACATTTTACTTTGAAAATCTTAAATGGTGAAGATTGGACCTATTGGGGGATTGTTTTAAAAATTTTATAGGGATAATTGTTTCGGTCTGCCAATGTATTTATCTCCCTTCAGGAAAAATTTCGTCCTTTTAAAGTCTGCTAACCGTCCATTTTTAAATGAATATTATTCCCCAAAAGAATAAATTTAAGACCTAAAAAATTTAGAAAAAGTTTTTTGCCGGTTTAAAAAAATTTTTTGGGGGGTTTTATTTCAACCAAATTAATTTTTTTTATTTATTTTTATTTTTTATTTTATTTGAAAAATTTTGCCTTTTTTAAAAAAAATTTTAAATTGTGAAAAATTTTTTTTAAACAACAATTATAATTTTTACTTTTTTTAAAAAATTTTCCCCCCCCCCCCCCCCCCTTTTTTAAAAAAAAAGGGGGGAAAAAATTTTTTGGGGAAAAAAATTTTAATTTTGTGGTAAATTTTGTTACAAAAACGCAAGGAAATTTTTAGGGAGAGTAAAAAAGAACTGTCCGCATAAATTTTTTTTTTATTAAAAATGTAAATTAAGCTAAAAAATTTATTTTTAAAATTATAATTTTTTTTTTGGGTTTTAAAATATTATATTTTTTTTAAAATATTTCCTAATTTAAATTAATTTTAAAATAATATTTTTTTATTAAATAAATTTTTTTTTTTATTTGCGTTATTTTTTTTTTTTTTTTTTTTTTTTTTTTTTATTTTTTTTTTTTTTTTGTTTTTTTTTTTTTTTTTTGGTTTTTTTAAAAAATTTATTTTTTTTTTTTTCTATTTAAAATTTTAAAATTAAAAATTTTTTTTTTTTTTTTTTTTTTTTTTTTTTGGTTTTTTTTTTTTTTTTTTTTTTTTTTGATAATTATTCTAACTATATGCGTAAGAACACTGATTACTATGTCGTAGAATAAAGTGTCATTTGCCGTAATTTACAGAAGTAGATGTTTTATTGGTATTAGTTTTAGTTTACTTACTTGACATTGATAATATCGTTGGGTGCTAGTTCACCCACATAATATTCTAACTATTGCAGTAAAACTAAAACATGTCTAATAAAGTGATCTTTGCGTAATTTCAGAAAATCGGTATTTATTTGCACAATTACTCGTTTTGATTAACTTTTGTCTGGAATTATTTGATATAGTTTCGTCGAAGTTCCAGACTGTGATAACATTTATTTAAGAAGTCGTTGTCTTATTTTCCTTGATGTGCATTCACTTAAGCTAATTTGTTAGTTTTTTTTACTGCATTTGTCGTCTATTTGTAGTTTATACAACATTTCCAGTAAATTAAAAAACTATACGTGAGTAATTTACTATAAACATTTGCAGTAATATGACGATTTTTTTTAACAGTGTAGCTTCTGAATTCCTTGAATTTTATTAGTGGTAATCTTTTGTCGACAAAGCCAACAGCAAGGCGTTATTGGGGAGAACTCAACAAGGTAGGCTTGGTGGCTGCTATTTATTTGGTTCATTTTTTTTTTTTTATTTTAATTTTTTTAAATGATTAATAATATTTTTGATAAAAATTAACTTTCTTAATTTTTAATGATTTTTTTTGATTTTTTTTTAAAATTTTAATTGATTTTTTTTTTATTTTTAAATTAATTTTTTTTTTTTTTAATTTTTGGCGCTTTTCCTAGTTTTTTGTTCTCAATAGCTAGATATTTTTTTCAATGTAAATTTTGTAATGGGTAGTCTGGGCTGATAAATAAATTTAAATTTTTTTTAAATTTTATTTTTATTTTTTAACTATCCAACATTACAGTGGATTATCCCCAAGCAAACATTGGTATTATTCTGATGAATACTTTCTACAATCTCATCAATACTATCTACATAATATTGATTAATTTTTTTTGCAATTAAATCAGTATCCGAGCATGGAACATCAAATACTATTTCTTGTATACTAGGAAAACGTTTAAAGTCCCGCCGCGTTGATGATGAGCTTTTTAAAGGTTTTAGTTTGCGTGGGATATCTTTACTTTTGCAAGTGCTTTGTTTTGCTGCCTACGAAATTGTAGGTGAATGTTGTCAAGTTTCTTTTGTTTCTTGTCAATTGGTATTATTTACCGTAAACAACTTATATTAAAAGCTTTATTTCTATGGATTCTGGCTACTTTTTTCAACTTTTTCTTTCAAAAGGTACTACATCACCATAACCTTAATGTCCATGTATTATATGAACGTTGTAGCCCCACCCGTTTGGTCAGAATTGGCCCAAATGTCACGAAAATATCGCACAAAAAGTCAAAAAACGTATATTAAAAGCTTTATTTCTCTCGATTCTGGCTAACTTTTTCAACTTTTTCTTTCAGAAAGCAATATATCACCATAACCTTAATGTCCATGTGAAATATGAACGTTGTAGCCCCACCCGTTTGGTCAGAATTGGCCCAAATGCCACGAAAATATCGCACTAAAAATCGAAAAAAATCGTAAAAGTTCGATATTCATGAGAAATATTTCTTCGATTGTACCCAAAAACGTGGCAAGTCTAAGTTCAGAGAAAACGAAGGTCGTGTCAAATTTTCATCAAGATCGCATTTGCCGTTTGCCCGGTAGAGAGCGAACAAACAGACGGAAAAACAAACCAAAAAAAAAAAAAAAAACAAAAAAACAACCGAGCTAAATTTTTTTGGGGGTCGGTGAAATTGAAGTCTTCGCTTCGCTCATCCAATCATTATGTACACAGTTGTTTTTGATAATATCTTTTAAGGTTTTCCACATTTTTTTTGAATCACCTTTGGCTTTATCAATATTGTTATGCATGAAATCTCTTTTATTTTGCCTTATCATTGATAAAGTATCATTCCGATGTTTCTTATATTTATCCCATACATAATTAGTATTAATTACAGTTGCTTCTTTATACATCAAGTCTCTTGTTTTCAAAGCCTGATTTGTTTTTACAGTAAACCAGGGTTTTGGTTTATATTTGGTATCTCTACAAATTACAGTTGTAATAGGGGAAACAAAGTCAAGACAGTTAGTTATGAGCAACCTGCGATTTGACATTTTTAGTAGCTTCAGTTCTTTGAATTTAGTACGGCGTCAAATGGTTTTCTGTGCAACTTTTTGGTAAGAATATAGCACCATATGTCGTTATGCTCAGGAAGCCTCACAGAATATGAATCAATTTGGTGCCAGAGCGTCGCCCCGAATTTTGGGACCACCTCGGAATATAAAACGCTCAATAACAGCCAAAAAACTGTGATCGGACAACAAACAATCAAGAGATAAATTATGCTTAAAATGTTTGGATTTAGGTAAAAAGATACTAATTCATTTTGGCCGTCCGCATCTGGGAGGTGGGAACGCCGCCCCCTAATTTACCACGCTCGGGAATATAAAACGCCCAATAACAGCCAAACGTTTGGGTCGGATAACAAAAAATCAAGAGACAAATTATGCTTGAAATGATGGTTTCAGGTTATATGATACTAACACATTTTCGCCGCCCGCAAATGGGGGTGGAGGGACGCCGCCCCCCAAGTTTACCACGCTTGGGAATATATAACGCTCAAACAGCCAAACAGTTGGTCGGACAAAAAAGTTCAAGAGGAAAATTTATGTTTAAAAATAAATGAATTAAGATTATAAGATAATTATTTATTTTACAAGTCGCAAAATTATTTTTTAATTGATAAAAATAATAATTATAACAGCATCGATAATGAGTTAAATTGTGGGCAAAATACAAGTTAAAACAATTTATGGAATTTTGATGTTTATTCATATGTTAAAAGCAATGTTAAGCCTTTATTGAGGGTAAACTTGATTCATCGTTTTGCATAATGACTCATTGAAAAATACAAAAGACATTAGCAACTCATAGGACATGACATAGGAGTAGGACAGAAGACCCTTGCCTACGAATTTTCCCAGTGTTTTCTGCTCCAGAAAAGGCAGGGAATCCTGGAAGAGCTGCTGCCTTCTTTACACCTAGTGCATTGTAAATAGGAGCCAGTGGAATAACTCTTTGCTGATTCTTGAATAGATGGGGATATCTTCTGACGGCAAGAATAAATACATCGGTGTCCGGAGAAAAAATATGTACTTGGAATGTTCCTCGTAAAAGTTGCATCAACAGCGAGTAGAAACATTTTTGTATCGGCCTCTTTTTGCGAGCTTTTTAAGTGCTCAAATTCTATTATGTTCGATTTTGTTTGATTTGACCATGCCACTATAACTTTCTTATGGGTAAGGACTGCGTGATCAAGAATGTTTTCAATAGAAAGCAGTCAATTAATTTTTTGTGGAATTGTTTGGACAGGAAATTTTTCATCTGAATGTGGCCAACGTAAATTGTATTTTTTCACCCTGTAAGCCACGGGGTTAGCCCCACAATTGTCTGTTGTCAGACTTTAGGGACTTTGGTACATCAGAACGATCAAACACGACGAGCATTGCATCTTTCATGTACCTTTGATCAAGCTGTTTCACAAATTTATCGTCCAGTTCACTGAATCTATGTCCGCTGTCTTCTTGAACGCTTGTACCTCGGCCATACCATCAAACAATAGATACGCGCATTGAACCACTTCCATAATTATCATGAAGTTTTGCTGTGGCAATCGTTGGAATTTTCTCAAGAATCCCATTAAAAACCACTTTTTGAGCATGATGCATAGTTCCATCTGCGGAAGACAATGCTCTTGGAACCACTGATAACTCATACGAGCCAACAGTCAAGTGAAGGTCTATATCAGGTCTAGAGCAGGAAACAACAGGTAACCTCAAGAACAATGCTCAATCTTTTTTTAAAACTAGACTATTTCTTTTTGGGTTTTAACCGCAATTTCTTCCTGCATTTTTCTACGTTTGCAGATTTAACCTCTTCATGACCATAGATTGTCGTTGCTTGATTTTATCCTGTTGTCATCAACAAAAACTACGTATTTTTCTTGGCCAATGACGTTTCTGATGCAAACATAGTTTTGAACTTTAATAGGCATGACTCTTTTTGTGATTTGATGAGTTGAGTATAGAGTCATCAAGAAATGGATTACATGGCAAGGCTCTCAGTGTTTTAGTGAGAGTTTCTATTTTATTGTTGTGTCTATTCAAAATGAGCAATTTGGGTCATTGTGGTGCCCTATTAGTTGATAGATCAACTACGCCTGCGATCTTCTTTGATTCTTGTACTATTCGTGTCATCTAACTCGGGAGCAATTAGAAAGAAGCGAGTCAGTGCGTTCGGATTCAATGAAAGCCCTACAACTCCATTTTGCATTGTGCATGCTTCCAATAGAACAAAACCAAACAATGTTTTTTTTTAAAAACCAGGTTCCAGCAATAAAATCGTTGTATATTTCAGGTGATTTTGTAGGTAGCTCGGCCATCTCTGCTAAATACAATGGAAAAACCCCTTGCGTAATTAAGTTAATCGCGAGCAAAAAAATATTTTGTCATTGCATCCATTATTTTGGGAGATGAAATTCCCAATCACCAGAGCGAACTGATACTGTGAATGACAGAGTTCTATTAACATTTGCATATTGTATTGAATTACGATTTGAACACGGGACGAGAAGAACATTCTTTTTGGAATTCGTGAACTTCATTTCGGATGTCATCTTTGTACCCTGTTTGGCACTCTTTCTTCAAACTCTGCGCTTGACTTTTGCAAGGGTCTTCAAGTTCAGGATATGTTTTAAAGAAAGCTTCCATGAACAGACAATGATATGAGTGTTATGTAATTAAATGGGCATCAATACTACGTTTAAACATGTTTCCCATCGAGTATTTGTGACTGTACAAGACCGTAACAACCCAACTTCAATCCAACTTGCATCAATACTTCTCCACTCTTAGTGTGTGGAAATAAGTATTGCAAAATTTGAATTTTATGCCATAACTGGAGTCCTACGTGCTTCCTAATTTCCTCACTGACAGCAATAATTGATGCTCCATTAAAATTTACACATATAGGCCTAGTCCGTATCTAACATAATTTTTGTCCAATCAAACGTTTGCTGTAAAAAACGTTTTTGTTTCAAAGCGTGGCCATGCTTGGGGGCGGCGTCCTCACTCTTTAGTTGCGGGCGGCGAAAAATAATCATTTTCTTATGACCTGATTCATTTATTTAAGCATAATTTGCCTCTTGATTTTTTTTGTTGTCCGATCAATCGTTTGGCTTTTTTGAAACGTTATTTCCCAAGCATGGTAAACTTGGGGGCGGGGTCCCCACCCCCCATTTGCGGGTGGCGAAAAAAATCATTATCTTATGACCTGATTCATTCATTTTAACCATAATTTTCCTCTTTATTTTTTTGTTGATCGATCAACCGTTTGTGTGTTGTTGGGCGTTTTAATTCCCGAGCGTGGTAAACTTGGGGGCGGGCGTCCCTGAACCCCCCAGTTGCGGGGGCGAAAATAAATTAGCATCTTATAACCTAAATCTATTTATTTAAAGCATAATTTGCCTCTTTAAATTTTTTGTTGCCCGATCAACCGTTTGGCTGTTATTTAGCGTTTTATATCCCGAGCGTTTGGGCAAACTTGGGGGGGGCGTTTCCCGCCCCCAGTCGCGGGCGGCGCTCTGGCACCAAAAATTCATTCATATTCTGTGAGGCCTCCTGACATAAAAGAATATGGTGCTATATTCTTACCAAAAAGTTGCACGGAATGCGAATTACGACCATGGACGCTGCACTAATTTGTTCGAGATGTGATCGTATTTTCTCATGTCAAGTTGTACCCGCATGCGTATTGCCTTTAGCCTCCCGACAGGTCTGTGAATGTATCTCCCCGTCGTAATGGGGGACCCACACGGTGCACATGTTGGGGTCGCCCTCACACAAGGCCGTCTAGATATATCGCTTCGCTTCACACCACTCGTGTATCTGTTTCCGAAGGTATGGTCGGAATCGGAAGACACTTGTTTTTTTCACTCCTCCCCCACCCCCGCCCTACTGCCCGCATTTTGCATGTTACAGCACAAGAATACTTATGGGCAGAAGTGGATGTTATGTTGAATACATTTCTCATTATTCTGTCTTATGTCAAGACAAGTATGGTTTGTTTTCGATGTTATATTTGTTGGGGACCATTATCGATAGGGCCTAGTGTGTTTTCTATAAACTATGATCAAACCAAGAAAATCAAAAACATGTAGCTTTTTATGGTGTGTTTTGTTGTTGATGTGTTAATGCTAATGGAATTTTTATTTTGTGGCATTGTGGCTACAAATGTTTTCTTTTTGATCTAAAGAATAATTATTCACCGTTTACATGTAAATAATTTGTAAGGTTATTTAGTACTTGAATTTGTTGATCAGTGTGAATTGAAAAGTTTGGAACATCACATAAAAGTAAATTTTCTTGATCTAAGGGGTTCCTGAATATATTATTATAAAATTTTATAAATTGGAAACTAATTTATTTTCTGTTGTCTAGTAGGTCCACATCAGAAGTAACATTTTACGTGGTATAATTTAAATTAAATTGTCTGCATGATGTAATAAATAACAAAGAATGACTGTGGGATAAAGAATAAAACCATGGAAATGGCTGAAGATTGGTTATGTAATTTTTATACAAATATAAAATAATTCAAAACTAAATACAACAAAATAAATAAGCAGACATGAAATCATTTAGATTTCCCTTCGAGGTCAAAAGCTATAACCATAACTAACTATATTATAGACCGACAACCTATACACATACATATTATTATTATTAGCATGTATGTGCTTACTGCTTCGTTTCACACAACATAAAAATACAAAACAAAACACGAAGAAATACAAATTTTAAAATCGTTAATAATGATACCAATTTTATCGTAAATTTGCACTCTGAAAGAAACTACTATTTACTACACATTTTTTTAAACCCTTGTGTAGCTGTAGTTTTGACGACTTTGTTTTTATGTTTATTTTAACATTCATATTGTTATGTTACAACTGTACGTAATATTGTTTTTATGACCTGCCTAATTATAGCCCAAAGATAAATGGGTCGAATCAGACAATCGTGGAAAACCGCCAGTTCGTATTGTGGCTTTGTTTCACAATTAATTATCATAACAAAAACTGTTCAATTACACATGAAAATAAAACGTTTGTGACACTTGCAGTCTTACCAACTGTCTACAGTATTTTTTCGCCTATAATTATGTGCAGAATATGCAAAAATAAGTAAATTTAATGTAATATCTTGTTAATTAATTGATTGAGGTAATTTAAATGACATTAATAGTGATCTAATATGATCTACTTTCATTTTGAATCGATGGAATGTAAATTTATTTTTATTAATGGTCGTAATTGTCAGATTAATTAATCAAGGTAATTAAGGTATTTCTAAAGGTTTTGAAGCTGGAAAAGTAGACCTATGCATTGGATGGTAAATTACTAATGATTTTGCTTTTTATTTCAATCGAATCGGTTAAGTATTAAGGAATTATTATTAACGATTTTAGTAGAAAATTATAAGCCTAGAATAGCTTGGGAGGAAAATAACATCTGAATTAGCACGGATGAAGGGGTTCTCGAGATAATTGGGCTAGGCTTCTAAAGATTCTACACTTTGTGTCACCATATCCTGAGCCCGGCGTTTTAGGGTTCAAAGAAACTAGGATGTCGCCTGCTCTATTATGAAAGGTTGTAAACCCGTCCGAATTTGACGGGAAGGATGGGCCTCTCCGTAATAACAAAGTACAATCACATCCGATGCAAGTTGGTTGCAACCTCCCGAGTATCGAAAACCACTTGTATGTAGTTCTGGGTTTAGTGGTTTACTCTTCTTGCTGCGCCTACATTACTATAATGCCGCGCAAGATCAACGTTTCAATTACACTCGCTCCATCAATATCATCCCCATACAGGATATAGGGCCATTTTCGCACTGGACGTGACTTTACTTTACTGCTCTGCGAAGTCCACTTCAGCTGTCAAACTGTGATACGTTTACAATGCGACCACCACAGCCTGCGCTCTTTGAACCCACAAAAACGCCGGGCTCAGGATATGGTGACACAAAGTGTAGATGGATGCTTGCTCGGCGTGGTCAGTTTTCGCAGCGGTTCTAGAAATATATAACGCGGCCAATCTGTAGGTGACTGTGCCGACCGGTTCAACTATAGGTAAGGGGTAGGTGCGGGGGTGTGTGTAACGCCTGAATCTTTTTACTGGAGATACGATAGAGCCGAGGCTATAAAAGACCGACGAGAGGGTAGGTAGCCAGGAGGTGGCCAGGAGTAGTCGGGAGTAGTGGGCAGGAGGTGTCGGGAGACGGTGCAGTCGGGTGCACAAGTGCGCAACAGTAGGAACCGACGGAGGAGACGACCTTCTGTCATCTTCATCATGTAGTTGTTTAACGGGCCTCATTTAGGGAATAGTGTGACGTGTCCACTAATCCAAATTTAAAAACAAATAATACGCGCTTCAACTTGATATTCTTCGGTACTATGTTGAAATAAGTGGAAGTGTTTAACGATTATGTAAAAGTATTATTTTAACAATTTATTTCTACGTGTGTCGATACGTGACTGCTACCACGTGCTCTTCAAATGTCAGTTTGACAGCTTCGAACAATATCTAAATGTGCGCCTACACGTGTCTGTTATCGCGTGTTGAGTGACTGTTACATCGAGTTCATTTGCATAACTAGGAAAACGCTAAAGTCCCGCCGCGTTGATGGATGAGCTTTTTAAAGTTTTTAGTTTGCCGGGGATATCTTTACTTTTGCAAGTGCTTTGTTTTGTTGCCTACGCATTGTAGGTGATTGTTGTCAAGTTTCTATTGTTTCTTGTCAATTGGTATTATTTACCGTAAAAAACTTATATTAAAAGCTTTATTTCTATGGATTCTGGCTACTTTTTTCAACTTTTTCTTTCAAAAGGTACTACATCATCATAACCTTAATGTCCATGTGAAATATGAACGTTGTAGCCCCACCCGTTTGGTCAGAATCGGCCCAAATGTCACGAAAATATCGCACTAAAAATCGAAAAATCGTAAAAGTACGTTTATTCTATGGATTCTGGTTAACTTTTTCAACTTTTTTTTTCACAAGGTACTACATCACCATAACCTTAATGTCCATGTAAAATATGAACTTTGAAGCCCCACCCGTTTGGTCAGAATCGGCCCAAATGTCACGAAAATATCGCACTAAAAATCGAAAAAAAAATCGTAAAAGTGCGATATTCATGAGAAATATTTCTTCGATTGTACCCAAAAACGTGGCACGTCTAAGTTCAGAGATTTCGAAGGTCCCCTTTAATTTTCATCAAGATCGCATATGCCGTTTGCCCGGAATCGTGCGAACAAACAGACAAAAAAAAAAAAAAACAAACAAACAAACACACAAAAAAACAACCGAGCTAAATTTTTGGGGGTCAGTGAAATTGAAGTCTTCGCTTCGCTCATCCAATTATTCAATAGTTAGAGCAGCTCCACGTGCTCTTCAAATGTCAGTTTGACAGCTTCGAACAATATCTAAATGTGCGCCTACACGTGTCTGCTACCACGTGCTGAGTGACTGTTTTTTTACCGGACTCATTTACATAAATTAAAACTTTATTAGAATCTACACCACGGGCTTTTAACAGGCAAATTAACATTTTATAACTGGTATGTACCTGTGTACCAATGTCAAGAAGAATTTATTTAAGAGTGTTAGAACTGTCACACCTTTATAAACTGTAATGGCTGTACTAAATGTGCATCAAACATAATCTGGACTGGCCGTCGACCTAAGAATCAATAACCGCCTTAGGCACTGGACAACCATTAGCTGGTAGAAGAAGAGCTTTACGCTACGACCTTCATTGTGCAACGCCCACTCAGGATTATTGTGTAGTGCACCTCCGTTAAATGGATTACTTCGAACATCAATAACAAACAATGGACTTCAAACAAAACTTCAGCGACAAATAGATGAGTATAAAATTAATGATTAATCACAATAATTTTATCAATGTTCTATAATTAATATTTCTTCCAGGACTAGCCGCCCACTTTTTGGTTTTGTAATCTAGTTTGGTACCAAATAGGTAGGTAGGGACATGCTTGTATTTGTGTTTTGGTGAACATTATATATGGAAACTTAAATTTACGCTTTCACATATGTAGATAGCTTCCTTGACAACTCCTTAAATACATAATTATTGGCAATCATTAATCAACGAGAGACAACAGAAAGGCAGTTATTGGAGAGGACCCAGTCAGCAAAGGTAGGACTTGGTGGCCTGCTAATTTATTTCATTAATATGTGACTAATTAATATTAATTTGGCTAACTAGGAAAACGCTAAAGTCCCGCCGCGTTGATGGATGAGCTTTTTAAAGGTTTTAGTTTGCGTGGGATCTTTACTTTTGCAAGTGCTTTGTTTTGCTGCCTACGCATTGAAGGTGAATGTTGTCAAGTTTCTTTTGTTTCTTGTCAATTGGTATTATTTACCGTAAAAAACTTGTATTAAAAGCTTTATTTCTATGGATTCTGGCTAAATTTTTCCACTTTTTCTTTCAAAAGGTACTACATAACCATAACCTTAATGTCCATGTATAATATGAACGTTGAAGCCCCACCCGTTTGGTCAGAATTGGCCCAAATGGCACGAAAATATCGCACAAAAAGTCAAAAAACGTATATTAAAAGCTTTATTTCTCTCGATTCTCTTGAACTTTTTCAACTTTTTCTTTCAGAAAGCAATACATCACCATTACTTTAATGTCCATGTGAAATATGAACGTTGTAGCCCCACGCGTTTGGTCAGAATTGGCCCAAATAGCACGAAAATATCGCACTAAAAATCGAAAAAAATCGTAAAAGTACGACATTCATGAGAAATATTTCTTCGATTGTACCCAAAAACGTGGCAAGTCTAAGTTCAGAGAAAACGAAGGTCGTGTCAAATTTTCATCAAGATCACATATGCCGTTTGCCCGGTAGAGAGCGAACAAACAGACGGAAAAAACAAAAAAAAAAACAAACAAAAAAAAAAAAAAAAAACAACGGAGCTAAATTTTTTGGGGGGTCGGTGAAATTGAAGTCTTCGCTTCGCTCATCCAATTAATTCTGATAGCTAATTAACTCATTTTGAATTGATTAATTTTGATTTCAATTAATTTAATTTTGATTTTTTTTATTATTATAACCGCCATACAGCCTTGAAACTAATGTTATATGCTCTCATATTTAAATGTTTTAAGTGGTTTATTTTAACAGTAGTGAAGTAAATTGGTATTAAAGGGAAAGTTGAGGTTTGTGTGAACAGTATGTGAAACAAAAAATGAAGTTTTGTACTACCTTGAAGACATGAGGTGGATTTGTATGGGTCGCCTTCAAGTTCTCCATTGAAAAGGGCACAGGATGGTTGCTGGATATTTCAAATAATGGTTTGAAAAGCTATTGCTACATGTGACTTGAAATATCTAATTTGTCTTTAAATGGATAGGTAGTGAGAGATTTGAAAACAGTTTTTTGATAGATGATAGTTTTAATGCATATTGTGCTAATTTAAGTTGATTTAAATTTAAATTTTTTTTGACATTTGAAGAGTGTTTTTGTTTTTGGAGTTATCTTTGTAACAATGTTTTAAATTTGATAAAACAAGATGGTCGACAGTAAGACAGTGGAAGAAGGTGTAAACAGTGGTTTAAATGTCAATAGTCAAAAAGAAGAATCACAATGTTGGGGATGTGAGAAAAGAGTTAGGGCGGGAGTCCAGTGTACTTCATGTGCCATTTGGTCCCATTTTAAATGTGCAGGAGTCAACGGAAAGGAGTATAGAAGAAAAAGAAAAGTGAATGGTGTGTGGGTGCAGCAATGAGAGATTGGCATTGAAAGAAGAAAAGGTAGGAATATGCATACAAACAACAAGCCAAGGAAATTGAGACAGAAAGTATAACTGTATCAAAAGCAAGCAGACCTCTCGGCTTAAGATTGGGGTTAGGCATAAAAACCGGTGGGAGATGCACCATAAGTAACAAGATTAGGATAAACACAAGGAGAATGATATAATGGGTGGAAGGGTGGCTCAATGGAAAAGGAGGAACCACATTGGAATGGTTAAGAGCTGGGGTAGGCCTAGTAGTGAGAAGTGGAAGTTGATGGTAAAGGCATTAGGTAAAATGACCAAACATATTGAACAACTGAGTAATAAGGTAGAAATGTTGGAAAAGAAGAGAGATAAAGAAGAAGGAAAGGCAGGAGTGTTAGAACAAGTGTACACCAGTATGAAAGGGGTGGTGGAAGAATGCACTACAGAGGTGGTAAACATCCAGCTGGATCTGGAAAAAACATATTCCAGGCTGGAACAGGAAATGGGAAGAACACAAATGAGATTGGTGAGTGTTGGAGAAGAATTGGAGGAGGAACAGGAGGGAAGAAAAATGTTGGATAATAGATTAAATAACATGTGGGAAGAGATACAACAAAGAATATTAGACATTGGTATACCACATGCTGAAGACCTAAGACTAGGCAGCAAAAGAGCTCGTGAGCACATGGTAGGGTTTGACCAAAAGCAAGGTTTAGGTATCGCAACGCCAGACAACAAAGTTGGTCCAAAATTGGCGGTACAAAAGAACATCCATAGAAGCAAGTCACCTTGCCACAAACATCAGGTGGGTGAAGCAAGACCAAAAAGAGGACGAAACAACAACCGAGTAATAGAGCTCAAGGTGGGTCTAGGCCAACAGCACATAGTAACAACAGACCTAGAAGATGCAATACCACACAATGAAGTTGGTCACAAGTTGGGTGTAGAACATAACAAAGACAGAAGTAAGTCAACTTATCAAAAACAGCAGGTGGGTGAATCATTACCAGACATTGAAGTGGTATGCAACTATGATACAAGAAAGCTCAACCAGGACAAAAAAGCATTAGGTATACTAATTGGAGATGTGTCGGGTACAACAGCAAATAATTTTTGTGTTGGAGTGGAGTACAGGGCTAGGGTTTACCCAGGTATCAGGATAAATGAACTTAAAAAGAAGGTAGAAGAGTACAAATCAGATGGAAATATAGAAGTGGCGGTTATATGTGCAGGGAACAGAGAGAAGTGGGCTGGAGAGGAAAAGGCAGTCATGCTAGGGAATCTACAAGGCTTACTTGTATTGGCAAAGAGAAAGTTTTATAATGCCAAGATAGGCATGTGTGGGCTAAGCACCTGGAGAGGTTTAAGCTTAGGTGTCAATAATGATATAAAAGAAATATGCAAGAGGATTGAAGTAGAATATATAGACATGAATGGGGTGGAAGGAATAGAAGAGAAATGGAACAGAGCAAGAGAAGTGGGAATAAGAGCAAAACGCTTCGTAATGAGCAACAAGGAAAATGGCTAGGCCTAGATGTGAATGTAAGAAAAAAAGGAAAAGAATCTGAAACAATGTGGCAGAAGGATTTTCACACAAGGTGGTGTGGAGAAAAAGAAGTTAGTCATAGACCGTGGACAAAGGAGAAAACCAAACAAAATAGGGAGAACATCATCACACAGGAAAGAAGGAAAAGTTATAAATGTGGGCACAATAAATATAGTGTCACTTAATGGTAAAATCGAAGAGATCATTGATGTCATGAAAGAACAGAAACTGTGTGTAATGGGACTCAGTGAGACAAAGTGGAAAGGGTGTGGAAACAAGAATCTCAGAGAAGGATACAAGCTGTGGTGGTCTGGAGGAGTGGAGGGAAGAAATGGGGTAGCATTTGTGGTAAGCCCTGAATGGAAAGACAGTATCGTAAATGTGAAAAGCCATAGTGATAGAATGATACAGATGTACATCTTGTGCGATGACAGCATGACAATAGAATTCATTCAGGTGTATGCGCCTCAAACAGGAAGACCAGTGGTTGAGAAGGATGAGTTTGTGGCAAAATTAGAAGCAATTATGACATCGAATACTATTGTAGTAATGGGGGATTTTAATGCAGGAATAGAAAAAGATAGAAAAGGATTTGAAGAGGTTATGGGCAGACATGGGATAGATGCAAGAAACAGAGATGGAGAGAAATTGTTAGAAATGTGTGCCAGAAACCGTAAGTTATAGGAAATAGTTGGTTCAAGAAACGTAGAACCCAACAAATAACGAGATATGGCTATGGTGAAGACAGATCAGAGACAGTAATTGACTATCTATGTATAGGAAAAGAAGTAATGAGAAATCTTGAGGATGTGAGGGTAATGCCATCAATATCATTGGATGGAGACCACAGGCTGGTGTTGGGGAAGTTTAGAATGATGGTACAGACCCAAAAGAGAATAAAGAACCGGCACAAAAGACTAAAAGTGTGGAAACTGCAATCTCCGATAGTGCAAGAAGAGTTTATGACAAGAATTAGTGACCAAACACCTACAAATGAAGTGGGAGAAATAGAAGAAGAATGGCAAAACTTTAAGAAGGTTTTTGTGTCAAGTGCAGAAGAGCTGTGTGGAAGAGTCAGTGGAAGGAGGAAAGAGAAAGAAACGCGATGGTGGAACGAGAGGGTACGAGATGCAGTTCGGGAGAAGAAACTAGCTTGGAAAAAGAATGAAAAGTGCAAATCCACAGAAAATGAGTACGAGTACCGTAGGCGAAAAACTGATGTGAAACAAATTGTGAAGGAGGAGAAAGACAAAAAGACAAGAAAGGGAAAGAACAAAAGCTCATGGTAAATGAAATGGCCAAGTTACAAACAACCCACAGGAAATACAAGAAATGTGGAGGAAATATTTCAAAGATCTGCTAAATGTACAGGTTAGTGAAAATTTAAATGCAGAGAAAGAGAAAGAGGCAAGTGGAGAAGATGAAGAAGACGACGTAACAGAACAAGAGGTGGCTCGGGCGTTAGGAGCCATGAAGAATGGTAGAGCTCCGGGAGTGGATGACATTTCTGTGGAAATGATCAAAGCATCAGGTGCGGAAGGAAGAAGATGGTTATTTCGAGTAATAAGTGCTGCGTGGAAACAAAAGAAGGTACCGGAAGATTGGAAAAGAGGTATAATTGTACCGCTGTTTAAGAAAGGTGACCGTAAGAAATGTGAAAATTATAGAGGGGTGACATTAATGTGTCAGTGTGCAAAAATTTATGAGAAAGTTATAGAACTAAGACTGAAGGAGGTATATGACACAGATCTAAGAGAAGAACAATATGGGTTCAGAAGTGGACGGTCTACTATTGATCCCATATTTGCTATAAGACAGACAATGGAGGGGAGATGGCAAAATGGGAAAGAAATGCACATTGTGTTTTTGGATCTGGAGAAGGCATACGATCGCCTGCCTAGAGAGAAAGTATGGGAGTGTCTAGAGATAAAAGGAGTGGGAAGAGGTTTAATAGACAGGATACAAAGTACATATCAAAGGAGTGAAAGTTGTGTACAGACAGATATGGGTAGGTCAGAATGGTTTCAAGTGAATGAGGGCTTGCGACAAGGTAGTGTGTTATCTCCAACACTCTTTACTGTTGTAATGGATGAAATTATAAGAAGAGTGGAACCAAATACAGATGGAAGGGACACAAGAACATTAGTGTTTGCGGACGATGTGTTGATTTGGGGTGAGAGTGCCAGAGAAGTGCAGGAGAAGGTGGACAGATGGAACGAAGTTACTACAGAGTTTGGTCTAAAAATCAATCAGAAAAAGAGTGAATGTTTGCGTATGCAAAAGAAGACAAAGGGCAGGCCTAGAGACATAGAAAATATTGTACTACGTGGAGAAGTCTTAGAAGAAAAAGAAGAATTTAAATATTTGGGAAGTATATTGACAAAAGATGCAAAAGTGTGTAGGGAAGTGTCATCTAGAGTGCAAAAAGCAGAAGGGTTTTATCAATTGGTGAGAAAGTTACTATGGAATGAGTTGTTCCCACAAAAATGTAAAATTTTGCTGTATAAGGCATATTTTGTACCTATATTAACATATGGGGCAGTAACATGGGCAGTGGGAACAAAAGAAGAGAGTCAGCTGGAAGCAGCAGAAATGAAGTTTTTAAGAAGTATCAAGGGAGTTACAAAGATGGACAAGATAAGAAGTAATGAAATAAGGAAAGAACTGGGATTGGAGAGATTGAAGTTTAAGCTAGGAAGAGAACGTCTAAGATGGTTTGGACATATGAAAAGGATGGGCAGGGAGAGGATTCCAAGACGAGAATTTGAAGCGGCAGAGGAGGGGAAAAGAAGAGTAGGAAGGCCAAGAGAAAAATGGGAAAGATTAATTCAAGAAGACGTTGGAAAACGGAATGAAGTGTGGGAGCATGTGGCAAGAGTAAAGCTGTGGGAGGACAGAATAAGAGAGTGGAGTAAATTGGTGGAGAAGAAGGAGTTGGATGATGTGGAAGAAACACTAAGTCTGGCAAGCTTAGTATCTACAGTTTCATGCCCTTGATAATGGTGGAAAACCACCACTCAACCCGACATAGTTGGAACTGAGTTATGATGATTATTATTATTATTAGTTAAATTTTTGATAAAAATTAACTTTACTTAATTTTTTTTTATTTTTTTATTTTAATTGATTTTTTTTTTTATTTTTAAATTAAATTTTTTTTATTTTTAATTTTTTGGCGCTTTTCCCGAGTTTTGTGTTCTCAACTGGGTACGTTCTTGACTCGGCTATTCTTAATTCGCCTACATATTAGTAGTGGTATTCAGGTGTGATTGCCCGCTTCCAAGAACCACGTATCTACTTTAATTGGTCGTCGGAGGGGTTTTCTTGACTCGCCTACGCCAATGGCAGCGAGCCTTTCAAATGGTTATGCGACCTGACCGGCAAGTTTAAATTATTCCGAAATTTAACGTTGACAGGGCACTTCCCAGATAGAATTTTGCTCGAAACGTTGCTCACTTTGTGCCTTTTTAATATATTTTTTTTATTTAATACAAGGTTGTCTTAAAGTGCTATGTTATATCCATACAAGAAAATATTATCTTAGTTAATGTTATGAAATAATAAGAATATTAGGTTATGTTATCCATTTTCTTATTGTGATTTACGCCTTGACTTGAAGAAGTAAGCTAGATGTAGTCACGTATTTCATGTAGTTACCAATAAAATGTTCAAGTTCCTCAGAAAAGGAAGTAAAGCTCTCTTAAAAAGTTCCCTTAAAATGTTAACTTAATCACTTAATAGTTCCTCAACACTAAAAAGGATCGCGCTCCTTAAAATGTAACAGAAAAATGGAACTCGTTAATTTTAAAAGTTCCTTCCCCAAGTATGCACTTGAGCCTCTTTACTACATTATCACTCCACCCTCATCCTTGAGAATGTACTTAACTGCATCATAATAGGCGAGTCACCAATCTGTAGCCCTATAATTTTAAATTTTGTAGCCTATTGTTAATATTTTGGTACTGGGCACGTTGGGCAGTTCCCCTTGACGGTGATGATTGCCTGGCGCATCGAAGAGAGATGTGTCATATTGGAGGCCGAAATTCTGTCCGGGAAGTGCCATGTCAATTCGTTAAATTTCGGAACAATTCAAACTTGCCGGTCAGGTCGCATAACCATTTGAAAGGCTCGCTGCCATTGGCGTAGGCGAGTCAAGAAAACCCCTCCTACGACCAATTAAAGTAGATACGTGGTTCTTGGAAGCGGGCAATTACACCTGAAATACCACTACTAATTGATGTAGGCGAGCTAAGAATAGCCGAGTTAAGACTGAGCCCTCAACTGAGCTAGATATTTCTTTTTCAATGTAAATTTTGTAATGGGTAGTCTGGGCTGATAAATAAATTTAAAATTTTTTATTTTATTTTTATTTTTAAACTATCCAACATTACACGTTGTTTCACAGAAACACATTTTTCTTGTTAATAATATATTTCCTTTGTGAATCGTTGATTGGAACTGAATTATCAGTTATCAGGTATCACTGCACTATTGCACAATCATGGTGATACCAACATACGAAACCTTGACCTATCCTAATAACCCATGACTCCAGCCACAACCAGAGTCACAATGCACAGCCTGCAACTTCCTCTAGATAGAAGTGGTATTTACACTCTTATATTTTTATAACATTTAAAAAAAATGTATTACATTCATAGCAATGCCCTGAAAAGCAGGTGAGTGAACTATCGTGCTACTATTCAAACGCTTAATTCAACTTTTTAAAAGCTTTTTTTACCACATTGCAATAAAATAGGTTGCGTTAACTTTGATTTGTGGTTCAAATGAACTACGCTAAAAGTATAACGACGACGTGAGAAACTATGGCTAGAAGATTATATTATAAGAGGGTCTACTCCGACAAATTGGATCGGTAATAAAGTCATATTATTTCTTTAAATTAAGTAGGTATCGATTAATAATGTATCGATAATACTATACACGAATTTGCCTAAAATATTCAACCGAAAAAGAATTATAATAATATGATGTTTCTTGATATCTAAGGTAGGTTACAAGAAATGAAATGTCAAATAGGGAACTGTTCTGATAACGTCTCCCATCCAAGTTTTAAAATGTCAAGTATAGTTTATTCTTATGTCAGATTATCCTGCCACACACCAATGCAAAGATCCTATTATTAATAACTACGTTGCACCAATGCATGTACATAGTTAGAAACCTGGAGAGGGATCCTAGGTCATTCCTTGGCCTTGCACAAATATTGCACGTTTATAGCTTTGGTATGTAAACAACACGCGACCACGTGAAGAAAGGAAATTAGTTCACGTGACTAGACTAGAGGGTGGTTGCACCGCAGTCGCCACAGTTATTATCCACAGTTATTAGTATGTATCTAATATTAGTTTAGTAGTAGTAGTAGTAGTAGTAGTAGTAGTAGTAGTAGTAGTAGTAGTAGTAGTAGTAGTAGTAGTAGTAGTAGTAGTAGTAGTAGTAGTAGTAGTAGTAGTAGTAGTAGTAGTAGTAGTAGTCGTCGTAGTAGTAGTAGTAGTAGTAGTAGTAGTTGTAGTTTTTTTTTTTTTTTGAATTGTTCTTTATTTTGGAAAAAATACAAAATACAACAATTCAGACTCCGCAAAACTACTTACGTAGCTTGTCTGCAGAGTCTCTTTAACAACAAACATATACAAACAATATCTCTGACTCTCATTTTGTGATACATAATGATTCAA
>JAMZAV010006635.1:0-125685 GCA_024449915.1 Sweltsa coloradensis | reverse complement strand
GAAAATTTAGGTAAAAAAAGTAAAAAGGGGGGCCCCCCTTTTACAGGTTTTTTTAGAAAAAAAAAACCCCAACCTAAAGGCCAAATAAAAAACCCCTACATTCTTTGTAGGCTAGACCTACACAAGTTTCCATCATGAAGGCATAAACTATCAATCTGTACGCATGCACGGCAAGTTATAATCTAGGCCCCACGGGAACTTTTTTGGTTCATGGGGGGGTCCAACAATAATGGACGGAAAAGTAATTGGGGCCGAACGCGGGCCGGTTGGGGGAGGTAAGTTGGACCCCCCCAACCGAATAATTACCGGACCCACTTATGAAGGTCAGTGAATGTCTACTGTGCTAACTTTAGGCCTAATACCTATATTATACTTTATATTCTAGGTCAACCGTCCATACGAAGATTTGGTCAAGAGGGGAGAGGAGGAAATGTTTTCGAAGGCACAACGAAGCTATTTTGAAGCTTAGATCCATCTTGCCCGTCCTAATGCTCAGTGGTGAAGTGGGAGTTAATTTTATTCCTAACTGCAACCAACGTCACTGCACGGGGCCCTTTAGCCTTCGTAACAAAAACTTTTTTTTAAAATTCTTTTTCTTTAAAAACCGCTTAAAATTGAAACCGGGAAAACCCGATTATTTAAAATTATATATTATATAATATATATATTATATATAGTATATATCTTGATTGGTTAATCGGGAAACCTCCCGGGGGTTGTAATTGTTTTTACTACAATCAAAAATTAAAAAGTCCCCCCCAAAACCGGGAATCAAACCAGGATCTAATGTATTTTTAAAAGGTTTAAAATTTTAATTTTTTTTAAGTAAAAAGGTGTTTAGATTTAAAAACAATACATCAAAACTTTTCCCAGACGGTTTTTAAATTTTCTTTTTGTTTGATTAATATGTTTTTTTTCCTTTGCATTTTTGGAAAAGTATGTTTTTTGAAAAAATTTTTCCCAATTTTTAATACGAAACTATAAATCAAAATAAAGCATTTAAATTTTTTTTATTTTTTTTTTTGGTAAATTGAGGTTACATACCCTAAAGGTTCAGATTATATTTTACATGAATTCACTGGGCCTTCAAAACCTGTTAATTTCTACGTTTATTTAAAATTGACTTTTTGTTTGAAAAACCCCTATACAGACCTAGTAAGGCAAATATCATCCCGGAACCCATTTTCCCATGCAAAATAGCATGCAGCGCTCAAGAAAAAAATATTTAATGCTTTTAGCCTTATCAGCATTAAAAAATTTATGTAGTCAATAAATAAAAAAAGTAAACAAAAACATTTAAACATAAAAATAATAAAAAATTTGCTGTTTTTTAACATTTTCAGTGAAATACCCCCTTTAAAAAATTGGCTCATCCAACAACGCGCCTGAAAAACTTTTTGCAAAGTTTTCCTTGTGTAGAAGCTTTTGATAGCTAGTTTTAAAATTGTTTCATAAGTTATAGGAAAAAATTTTTTAAATTTTTTTTACGCATTTAAAAAAATTCATATTTTGGGGAACCCAATAAGTGGCGGCGTAAAGGTCAAGGGAGACGGACGCCAACGTGAAAATTTACAAAAAACGGCATAAGGTAGGGCCTACCGTTTTTGTCATTTTATCGTGATATGTTAACAAAAAAATCAACATTTATAAGTTTGGGAATAAAGTAGTTGTTCAGAGTCAGTTTTTTGCAAAATTACGATTACGAAAGGTTTTTTTTTTCCTTTTGGAAGGGGTTTGTCCAAAGTTCCAGCTTTTATACGGTACCTCGCCAGAGGGATGTCAATTTGTTTAGGAGCATAAAATTGTTTTGTTTTTATTCGTACCTTCTAAATATTTTTATTTTGGGATTTTTGGGGCAAGGTTGGTTTTAAAAATAGTTGTGTTTTCTCCGAAAGCTTTTTTAGAGACCGTTTTTTTATTTACTTTTTGCCGATCCGTGGCCATAGTGGGGAAACGACAGTGCGCGATCTCTCGGCGACCTCCCCCTTATCGGTATATTTGGATTTTGTGTTTAAAAAAAGATACTTTTGTGATATCACTCTAGGTTCAAAAAAACCCTTTTGGCCAGCGTTTTTCGATGTGCCCAATGTGGGGATCAATTAAGGTTTTAGCATAATGTCAACTCGTAGATATTTCAAAAGGTTTTAAAGAAAAAGAGATGTGCCCCATGCAAGTTGGTGGTGGCGCAAGAATATATAAAAAATATGAGAAAATTTAAACTTTTTGGTTTATAGTTCACCACTGGGTTTTTAAGTTACAAAATCACATACTGTTATACAAATTAGTGACTTCTGGACTTTGTATTATTGTTTTTAATTTTAGAGCAGTGCATAGACTCACTTAAACAAACCCCCGAATTGTGGAAAATGCCATCAAACTATAGTATACAATCATTTTTGGAAATTCATTTTGAATACTTGATGTGGTAATTTCTAAGAAGAAAGGGAGGTTTCATCAATTTGAGAACTTCCACCTCTGGTTCCACCGTTTTCGGGGTTCGGGGCTGACTCAAAGTCAAAAACCCCTCAAGTGCAATTTTTCAATTTTTTAAAAAAAATTTGGGTTTTAATTTTTCAAAAAAAATTTTTATTTTTCACTTATTAAATTTTTTTTTTCCCTTTTTTGGGATGAGAAAGAGACTAAATTTTCCCGCCCCCCCAAAAATTTGTCAGGTTTTTTGTTCTGTTTTTTTTTGGGTTTTTTTTTTGTCTTTTTCCCTTTTCACGCTCTACCGGCAAAGGCAATGCGATCTTGCTAAAAAATTTGGGGGAAACCCTTAAAAATCTCAAACTTAGACTTGCCCGTTTTTGGGGTAAAAACGAAAAAATATTTCAAAACTTATTTTTAAAGTTTTTGATTTTTTTAGTGATATTTTCGTGATTTTGGGCCCCGATTTGATCGAACGGGTGGGGGGAAACGTTCATATTAAAATGGACATTAGGATTATGGGGTTAGTACCTTTTGAAAGAAACAAATGAAAAAGTTTGGCCAAAATTTTATAGAAATAAAAAATTTTAATATAAACCTTTTTTCGTGTTTTAAAAAGTAATAATAAAATTAAATTAGAAATTGACAAAATGCGAATAAAACAAGTCTTTAGGCTCGGATTTTAAAATTCATGTTAATTTGTACCCATACATTGATAAAAAAGTATTATCAACGCGCTGAAAAAAGCGTTAGCGAAGCTTTCAGTTTTTTTGGGAAAGTTTATTGTAAAATTTTCCTTTAAGACTGGGGACAAACCCCGAACCTGCACTTTTTCGTACCCATGCCTACCAAAAAAAAATTTTTTTTTTAGAGAAATTTTAAAATTAAATTTTAAATTTCCTAAGAAAACCTTTGCAAATTGCTCTTTATTGTGTTCAAAGCTATGTAAAACACTAAGATGTTGGGGTAACTCGAGAAAACAGGGTTTGACGCAGAACGCAGAGGAAATTTTGGCACTTGGGAAATCTTACATTTTTTCCCGTCGGGCTGGGTTTTCACCTAAAGTTAAGTAAGAATGTGAATATTTTTCAGTTGGGACAAGGCACATTTTTAAATACTGCTCATTTTCTTATTAATGCCGTAAATAGACACCAAAAAGTTAATTGTAGGAAATTTCCGAGTTTTGGTGAGATGAAGAGAGGATTATAAGTTCGAGGTTCAAGGGCCCAAAATTTTAGCATGATCAGAGTATCTTTTTAATGAAGAGCGCGAGCGTACAGGGGAAAAAAAAAATTCAGCATTTTTTTCCCGGGTAGCGTTATTAAAATATTAAAGAAAATACTTGAAAGCAACAACGAACGAAGATATTTTTGATTATCCTCTGAAAATCTTCTAAAGGATTGGGGAAACGTTTTTTCGAAAAAAATTTTAAAGGGGTATACCCGGGTCCATTGACCAGAATACAGTTTTTTATCGCTCATGCAGATACAGTAGAGCTGTTACTCGTACTCCCCTTTTGCTAGAAAACGCAGACAGCAAGTTTTTTTCTGTCAAATTTTTGGGGATTGGAATGCTCGGCTTTGAGGGCCGCAAGAAAAAAAATTTTTAAAAAATTTACTACATCTCTTTTTTTGGGTTTCCTTCTTTAATTCTTCTTTTTACATTCCCCTTGGGGATCTTACTCACCGTCAGCTCCCTACATCAAACTTTCCAACCCCGAGTACTTTTTTTTGGGAAGGGAAAATTGTAAAATCTTCAAATTTTTTTTATGAAAAGCAATATTTAAAAATTAAACTAATAATAAATAGAGGGCCCACTTACTTAAAACAAAATAAACATTGCAGAAATCGCCGACCGCAAGAGATGAATAGCAGAATATCACAAAACTAATAAAAAATCACAAGCTCCCCTCCAATTACGACCATCTCTATAAGGAACTGAATATGGAGAAAATGAAGCGAATGCAGCATTGGGTAAGTGGGAGAATACAAATATTTTTGTACAACAGTTCATTCAAGTTTAACACCCTCCGTGTTGTCATTTTCGTCGAACCATGGGGTTGTGACATTTCCTACCCCCTCAAAAGCGGTAAAGGGTGGGTTTTTCTGGGAGGGGTGGGTGACGGAAAAAAAGAAAAACTAAAAAAGGTGGCCAGTAAGGTGATTGTTTGGAATTGCTTAACGTTCTTTTATGCAAATTGGAAAACAGACGAAAAAGAGGGAACGTAAAGGATGACGCGGGGGGCAAAGGGTGGGCAAGGTTGGGTTGGAATTTTTTTGGAATTTGAATTTGGAGTATTTCGACTTTGTAACCTTTTTCAAATAAAAGGGCTATATAAACAGACCAAAACCCAGACAGAACAAGGCCTAAGGTTAAAAAAAGTCTGGAAAGGCTCCCCATTTCCCAACAAAAGACTATTAAGGGTATAAAAGAACTAAATCAAACTTCTTTCAAATGAAGGAATTAAAAAAGGGGGCGACAAAGGATACAAAGTCTCTTCGTTCTCCCCCACGAACGTACAACAACCCCTTTTTCAGGCTGAAACGCAGAGGTTTCCACAGCCCAAGGAGCTTTTAAACACGATCTCGAGGGGGAGACGCAAACGACCCTCAGGGAAAATAAGCCGAAAAGTTTTCTTTTAAATCGTTTATTTTCAATTCTTACATTTCGATTCTTTTTCTGGGGGGTCGGTTTTGGTTTTTTAGTATTAGATTTGTAGTTTTTGGGCGCTTCAAGGGAAAAATTTTTCGCGCCTCCCAAAATAATTTGTTAATATGTATGAATGTTAAATAGGTTTAAAAAGGTTAAATGTTTTCAAATCGTGTCTGAAAAGGAATTTCAAAGGTCGATAATTGTAGACAGTCAAATCGGGAATGGTATACTGCTAAAAATTGTCATATGTAGAAATGTCAAATTCCAAATCATAATCTAATATAATCAGAAAAAACGTTGCCAACGTCGTCATAAGAAAAAGAAGTAAAAAGCTTTATGGATTTTTTTTTTTTTTTTTAAAAAATATATGATCTGTTTAGTTTGTCGACAGATTTCTTGGTTAAGAATGTGATAAGTTTTTCATTTTTCATAAGACAAAAGTTCTTCATATTATGATTTAAAACAATTGGAGTCTCAAACCATCATACTTAGAGCAGTCAGTCAAAAAATGATGAACGGGATAGCCAACACATCAAAACGTGTCGCAAATCGGAGCAATTTTATCTATGGTAAAAAGATAGGCATGGGTGAGGTGTTTGTGCCCTATACGTACTCGCGCCAATACAACCTCTTCACGACGAGAAAGAATGGAAAAAGGGGGGTCGTACCTTCAGTGAAAGACAGGGCATCACAGGGACGCAGCTTATTTTTCTCCCAAAGCATTCCAAAAATCCGGGACCTAATTTCAACATATGGTTCTTGAACCCACTGTAGACATCAGGAAACAGGTACGAGGTCAAAATCAGTAGAAGCTTTTTGCTTTTGCAGCTTTGGCTGCCAAGTCAGCCCTCCTCGTTCCCAGAGATACCTACATGACCAGGGACCAGCAGAACATGATTTTGTAGCCTCTCGCATGAAGTTTTTCATGAAAAAATTGAATGTCAATTACTAAATGGTGAGTAGAGAACATGACGTGGAGTGCCTGAAGTGCACTTAAACTATCTGAACATACCATGAAGCTTCCACATCTTTGTTTCATAATAATTTCAAAGCTTCTTTTCTATGGCATACATTTCAGCAGTAAAAAAGAACACATGTCATGAAGTCTGAAACCAACACACCGCCGCCATAATAGTAAGCGCAACCAACCCTTCGAGCCGTTTTAGATCCATCAGTGAAAATGAATTTAAAGTACGGTTATTCGTGACAAATAGCTTGAAAATTACGTTGGAAAATTACATCTGATGTTGTGGACTTATTATATCGGCAAAGGTCGAAACGAATTTCAGGTTCCGGAAGAGCCATGGAGGGTTTTGGCTCAAACGAAACTCAATAGATTGGGTACATCAAAATTCAATATTCTAAAAAGATGTTTGCAACGTAATCCGACTGGAAGGGTCGCCAAAGGTTTGGATACGAAGTGATGGACAAATCTCTCATCAAATAGAGCGTCATGAGATGGGTGGTTACGCATTGCCCGGATCTTCAATACATACTGCCCAACAAGTAATTCCGTCTTTCTGCGGGGGAGGTCATTCCTGCCTCAGCATACAGGCTGAGGACGGGGCTCGTCCGAAATGCCCCAGCGCCAGCCGGGGGACCACTGTGGTGGACAGTATCGAGAAGTTTCAAGATGGAATCACGGGCCGACGAGTAGACCCAACAGGCATAGTCCATACGGATCTAAACCAGGGGAAACCAAATATTCGCCAAAAGACATGTCCTGTCCGCACCCCATGAAGTGTTACTAAGAACTTTAAGGATATTTAATTTCAACATACATCGTTTGCGCAATTCGTAAACGTGGTATCCCAATTTAGTTTAATATCAAACCCCAAGCCAAGAACGCGAACGTGTGGTTTAAATTCAAGTTGCACACTGTTTAGGGTAAGACGTGGATCTAAGTGCATTTTCCGACTGCGACAAAAGGTGGATGCATTGTGTTTTATCGGCAGTAAATTTTGTGCCACGTGCTCGGGCCCAATCCCCGATTTTGTTCAATGCAATCTGTAGATGTCTTTCGGCAACGGAAATGTTGCCCGGGACCTATAGAAAATCCCCAAGTCGTCGACGAAAAGGTAGGACATGAGGACTTAGGTATGCACGAGGTGACACTGTTTATTGCGACTGCAACAGGGGAACCGAAAGGACAGATCCTTGAGGAACCCCCGTTGCAGTTCATATGGGTCTGATAAAATGTTATTTATCCGTAATTTAAATGTTCTATCATGAAGAAATTTCTGTATGAACCTGGGCAAGTGACCTTTAAAATCCACTCGTGAAGTTGTTGTAACAGGGCATAGCGCCACGTTGTGTCATAGCTTTCTCTATGTCAAAGAGTACACCATTACGTGCTGTTTAGCCACATAACCTTCTTGGATAAAGGGTTTCCAAACGTACGAGGTGGTCGATTGAACTCCCGTCGCTGTCGAAATCCACACTGAACATTAGTAAGCAAGCCACGAGATTCCAATGCCACATCAGGGCTTATTGACCATCTTCTCAAACAATTTGCAGAAGCAACTAGTTAGAGATATGGGTCGATAAGACCCGGGGTTTAAAGTTTGTCTTTTACCGGGTTTTCAAAAGCGGAATTAAAATAGCCCTACGCCAGGCGTCAGGAAATCCGCCCAAACCATAACAAATTTACGAAGAGCAGAATAATCTCAAGAGATTGGTCAGTAGGTGGATTGAACATTTCATTGTGGAGCTTGTCTTCGCCCGCGGCCGTTTTCCTTAAGGAGTTGATGGCAGTGCGCAATTCCCATAACGTGAAAGGCCGATTGTAACACTCAGTATTGTCGGAAAGCAAATGTAAGCTGTTGTTGTTCGCTTCTTCGTTTCCGTTGAAGAAAAACTGCATCGTAGCGAGCGTTGCTGCTTACCGAAGCAAAGTGACTGGCAATCACCGACACTACGTCATGTGGTGAGGTAACAAGCGGGCCTTTGTTAAGGATGGCCGGAATAGAAGACATTGGGCGTCCGCAAATAGACTTAATTTCTTCCACACTGTGCTGGAAATTGTATTATGGGTAATTGTGGGGGACGTAGTCCCTCACGAATTCCTTTTTACTCTGTTTAATGATGTATCGGGCCTTGGCCTTCAGGCGTTTGAAGGCTATCAAGTTCTTAGAAGTAGGGTATGTATGAATTTTCTATAAGCCTTTTTCCGGGCTTTAATTGCGTCTGCGCATTCTTTGTTCCACCATGGAAAAAGGTTGGTTTACGCTGTTTACCGGCAGTCAATGGTATTGCAACGGATGCAGCATCTAGTAAACATGGGGAAACTTCAGCCAGAAGTTCGTTGGAATCGCGAAAAACGAGGAAGTCTACTTTTTGCAATGCAGACTCACTCAGGTCTTGATATTTTCCCAAATCAGCTTGATGTAATTTCCATCGTTGTTCTGGGCGGAACATTGGGTCGGTTTTTTGGGGAATGTATCTCAAGTGGAAAGTGGTCACTACCATGAAAAATCATCCAACGTAATTAACTCCAAGTCCAGGGGACAGGATGGGTGTGCATATCACAAGATCTATTGCTGATAAGGTTCCAGTGTAAGAAGTGAAATGTGTCAACTGGCCGAATTTAAGAGGGGAAAAAAGTTGCGTTCTGCCACGAAATCTGCCACAACATCGCCCTACGGTCTGATGTCGTTGAGCCCCAGTCTACATGGTGAGCATTAAAATCGCCAGCCAATATAAACGGTCGGGAGTTGAGCAATAACTGCTTCCATATCACCTCTAGTAAAGTTTAAAGATGGCGGTATGATATAGAGCAAAAAAATTATAGGAGTGATCAGATGTGCTGTAACGCAATAACTTGAAGACGAGAATTAATATTAACATGAGTGGCATGCACAGAGTCATGTACTATAATGGCGACACCCCCTGTGGGACGTTCACCACCCGTGAAATCAAGACGGATATTGTGTAGTGTTTGAATTTGGAATTGTCATTGGGTTTGAAGAGAGTTTCTTGAAGTAGAATGACATTAGGTTTTCTGTCTCTAACAATGATTTGCAGTTCTTCTCGGGGTTTTTGTAGAAACCTCGACAATTCCACGAGATAAAGTTGGCTATAATGTGGGTGGGTTTAAAATTAAAAAAAAAAAATTCTAATGAGAGGTTTATTTAAACGAGTGTGGTATCCAAGAAGCATAGGTGATGAGTGAAGACTTGTATTTATCCATTTAAGTTTCTCAGAAGAGTTTCCGGATTCTGGTCCATTTAAAGGGTCAGAAAAACCCTGTCCTCTTCCGAAGAAATGAACTTTCTTCGATCGATTTTTTTGTTTTTGTGCCAATATTTGTTTGAGCACGTTGAAGAACAACAGTGGGAATCAATGAATCCACTGTTGTTGGTGTAGATATTTTTTAAATGTACTAGAAGTAGTGCTGGAAGATGTTGCTACTGGTGCGCTTGCTTACGTGCAGAAACACAACCCTCCACTGAAGGAGATCGTGGGTGGTTGCAAACTGCGGCGTTTATGTAAAAACATTTTGCTTTTTTGAAGGTGAGCATTTTTTTAGGAATCACATTTGGCATTGATTTTCTTGAATTTTTTAAAAATTCAAGGACTTCACCGAGTTGACAAGTCAAGGTTTCAATTTGGTTCGCCTGTTGTTGCACAGTTTTAGGCAACTGTTGTACCGTCTGCTGCAAAACGTGGTTTGTGCCAGAAGTTCTGCCTCTCTATGCTGGAGGGGCGAACTCTGTTTCTACCGAAGCAAATGAAAACGGAAGAGGTTACTGGCTGTGCCGAACCAATGCGCCGTCGAGCCTCAAGGGGGGAAATTTTTTCCGTGATTGAAATTCCAGGATTGCTTTTCTTTTAACCACATTGGGCATTGTGCGTAATCGAGCAGAATGTGGGCCCTTGCAATTTACACAGCACGGCTTCTCCTGAACAAGGAGGGGAATGAGCGCGCAAACTACAATTTGACAAATTTCTTCTGAATGTGCATCTTTGGGCCCGTGTGTGGCCGAGGCGTTGACACTTGAAAAAAACGGAGTGGGTTTTGGGATATATGGACGGACTTTTAGACGGTAGAAAGCAATTTTGACATCGGTAGGTAGCTGAGGTAAAGCAAAATGATAGTATCAGTGCAGGAGTCGGAGCAAGTGATCCGTTTTTTCCCACTCTGAATCCTGGTACTTCAATAACTTTGTGATTGGCGAGGTATTCCTTTATTTTCCCGTTCCCCAAAAAATTCAATAAGTCAAAACACGATACCACTCCCTTACGTACGTTTAAGAGAGTGAGGTCCACAATGAAAAACCCGGGAAAAAAGCAGAGTGTTTTCACTTCCAGTAATATTTTCGATTGTTTCTCGGTTTCACAATGGGTCAAAAAAGGATCCATCACGCAACTTTTTTACAGAGGGCAAAGCCCCCAACATGTCTTCTAGAGTCTTTTCAATAAACAAGAGATTCACTTGGAAAAAGTTCTCCCCGATGGTTTGACAACAAGGTACAGGGGAGTGACAAAAATACTATGGTTGTCTTCACCTGCACTTCCTCATCTGATGATACTTCTTTGCGCTTTTTAGAGTAAATTCCTTTAGATAAATTTGTTATAGCCATAGAATTTAGTTTGCTTCGTTTTACTGCGCTCCCCACCTCATGGAGCCTCAAATGGGCGTCGAAAACGGCGCCAGGGATACGCAATTGATATAGCAATTAAGCTAACCCAATGTGTTTTACAAGCAAAATTTTTCCAATTCTTTCCACCCTTCCACCCTTTTCCAGCTCTCTCCTCTTGCCTCTAACTCTCCTGCTTCTCTTACAAAGGTCAAGTATGGTTAAATTGGATTTAGAGTTTATCTGTGAGAATTTTTGTGATTTAATACATTAGTAACTTGCCAATTTTTGTTATCCTTTAATTCATGGTTAATGTTTTAAGTATCTTTACGGTAAATAATGCAACCAAGTGATTTGATTTTAGTTCACTGCAATTGGATCTTTGTAATTTTCTATGTTTGCAAGGTAGTGTGGTTTTTGTTTCTATTTGTTTATTTTTATAATGCTGTTGTTGTTTTATTGAATTTTTGTTTTACCCTTCCCTTAAAAATGGAAACATAGTTTTTCTGAAATGTTGGGATTAAAAGTTATTTTCTATAATACTGTGCGTGATTATTTACCGTAAAGATACTTAAAACATATATATATATATATTACGTGTGACCATTTCTTTACTAATATGATGGATATAGTGAGAACCATTGTAACTGGCGACCAACGTGTTTTTGTTTATTTTACCCGAACTTGTTTGTATAGTAGGTGTTGTGTACTGAGTGTGCAGTGATTGTGGTGTTCTAAGAGGCAGTGGTTCCAAATGACACCAACAGTCTTGGTGATGGCTTTTTGTCTTATATTGTTGTGAGATGAAGTGAGCTGATTGAATTGTATAAAGTGTTGTTTTCATCTTATTAAAATGATCAGAAATTAAATATAAAGAAGTGTATTTATATTTTATTATGTTTACAAGGTAGACTAACTACCATACGTAACATTTGGCGACGAGGATTAGTGATTTAATTCACGCATCACGAGCACAGGTCCACCTTTGTCAGGCTTAGGCCCAAGGTATAGACAAACTTAGAGATGGCAACATTTGGAGTGATGGAACAATTTGACGCAGAGGAAGGTAGACCAATGGCATCATGGACACTCTATGAAGAACGCCTGATTTCTATTTCGAAGCAAATAACATAACCAGTGATAAGAGGAAACGAGCTGTGCTGTTTTACCGTTTGTGGCCCTGCTACTTATGCGACAATACGCTCACTCGTGTCTCCAGCCTTACCAAACACAGTTTCTTACAAGGACATTCTAACCACTGTGAAACTACATTTCAACCCTACGCCATCTGAAATTGTCCAGCGATTTAAATTCCATAAGAGGAATCAGCGAGCACAGGAGTGTATATCAGCATACATAGCTGAACTGCGGCACTTGGCAGAGCATTGTAATTTTGGAACCACTTTGGATTCCATGCTGCGAGACCGTCTTGTCTGTGGTGTTCAGGACGAACAGCTGCAACGCAAGTTCCTGTCAACCACATCTTTATCTTTTGAGTCCGCACAGAAGTATGCACTGGCAGCAGAGGCTGCTACGCTCCAAGCGCAAGAATTACGTACCAGCCAGGCAGGTAATAATTCTACTAGTTTTAATACTACGGTTAATCAAGTTAAACAACGCCAGAAGTCTACAAGTTCTGAACGGAAGCCATGTTTCCGCTGTGGGGACACACACCCTCCAGAAACTTGCCATTTTATCCAGGCTGTCTGTCGGTTTTGTAAGAGAACTGGACACATTGAACGTGTTTGCTACAGTAAGGCCAAGTCTTCTACCCAAAATGTCCAGCCAGTCCAGCTAATGCCTAGTTTTAGAGGCAGGAATGAAGGAAAGAGGACTGTTCACGGTGAGCATACACACTCCATTGTGGAAAACACATGCGAAGAAGTAGATCAGATAAGTGAGGCTAGAAATGTTTACATTTTAAACACAAGTGTTCCTGAGGGCAGAGACACTACAACAGTATCAGTGTTACTTAATGACAAGCCAGTCCAAATGGAGATAGACTCAGGGTCTGCATGCTCTATCATTGGTTTTAGCGCATTTGTTGAATTATTCCAAGATACTGTTGAAATCCGACCCTTTTCGAAGACACTGCGCACGTGGTCCAAACAACAGCTACATGTTAAAGGTATGTGTACTGTACAAGCTAGTTTCAACGGTCATAAGTGTGACCTACCACTCACTGTTGTTGATGGCAATGGCAGTCCACTTTTGGGTCGTGACTGGTTCCCACACCTGGGAATTCAAATCGCTCTTAATGGAGTTCACCAGACACGAGTTGAAAGTTTAACCGAAATACTTAAACAGTACGAGGAAGTATTTTCCGAGGACATTGGTCAGTACAATGGACCTGAGGTACACATTGATGTAGATCCAACGGTTTTACCTAAGTTCTACAAAGCTCGCCAGTACCATTTGCATTACGACCAAGGTTGGATGAAGCTTTAGATAAACTGGTATGTAAGGCCATTCTACGACCAGTAGCCCTACGTCATTCACGTGGGCAACCCCTATTGTTCCGGTTATTAAACAGAATGGTGATATACGAATTTGTGGTGACTATAAAGGAGCTACAGGAGAATACCCTTTACAAAACAAAGTGGAGGCTATGAAGAAAGCACCTGCACCTACCAACAAGACAGAATAGGCTCCTCCACGTTCGTGGGGGCGTTCGAAAAAAACCTGGTCTCGCCTCCATATTGATTTTGCGGGCCCTTTCCAGGGAAAGACATTCCTTCTTGTGGTAGATTCCAATACAAAGTGGTTGGAGGTCATTCCTGTTAATTCCATGGCTGCAACAACGGTTATTAACAAGCTTGCGAGCCCATTTGCGACTCATGGTTTACCCGACATAATCGTTTCTGACAACAAGGCATCGTTCACAGCAAATGAATTCCAGCAGTTCTGCTCAGACAACGGAATTAAAAGCATACGAGTCGCTCCGTATCATCCCGCATCAAATGGTCAGCCGAACGTATGGTGCAGTCCGCCAAGGGAGCCTTGAAGACTATTGTAGTGGGCAGCTGGGAAATCAGACTGGCACGATATTTGTTAAACCAATATCTGACTCCACTTTCAACAACAGGTGTTAGCCCTGCAGAAGCTCTAATGCACAGGAGACCTCGTTCACAGTTAGACCGTCTACATCCTGATTCACTTGATGAGTCCGTACCCAGCAGGTAGAAACAGAAAACAATTTACAAGCGGAATTGGGGGCAAGAAGTTTCGGAACTGGAGATCTTGTCTACATGAGAAATTACTCCCAAGGACCAAAATGGATCCCAGCCGTGATAACAGAGCGCACTGGACCGGTATCATATGCAGTCGGCACAGAAGATGGTGTATCCAGACGTCATGTGGATCAACTACGAGCCCGAGTTCAAAATCTACTTCAGTGGACGTTTCCGCAAACGGCTCTGAAAACTTCACCGACACCCAGTACCCAACTGTGGCATTGCCACCAACAATTGCAGACACTGTTGATAACAGTGAAACTCCAACTGAAGATATTCCCACATTCCGGCAACTGCCATTACCGACATCACCTACAGCACTTAAGTCTACTGCAAACCGGCCTCAACGAGAGACACGCCGCTCTGCATATTAAACATATTATTGTTAAATAATCTTAGTGGGGAGAAATGTTGTGTACTGAGAAGTGATTGTGGTGTTCTAAGAGGCAGTGGTTCCAAATGACACCAACAGTCTTGGTGATGGCTTTTTGTCTTATATTGTTGTGAGATGAAGTGAGCTGTTTGAATTGTATAAAGTGTTGTTTTTATCTTATTTAAAATGATTAGTAATTAAGTATAAAGAAGTGTATTTATATTTGATTATGTTATAAGGTAGACTAACTGCCATACGTAACAGTGGGTACTTTAACCAGTACCTCAACCACCGCAGGCCTATGCTCCGACCCGAGGAACACAACTCCCATAGCCCTAGCGAGTAGTCAAACCCTCACCTCAAGGATGGTCTATAATATCATCCTTTGCTGCTAGTTATTCTATGATAGTGTTTGTTTCCTGGTTCCGGTGCCCGGGGGAACAACACAAGGAGAAGGCTCTGGCAAATTATTATATTCTGGGTTCCATGACCGAAACACCAGCCGCCTGTGACTGGCCACACGAGGACGGCTCAGAGACCATGACCTTGAAAGCTTCCGTCATTTGTTTCCGACCTTGTGGCCTCTCTGGACGGTACTCCCCACCTTTTCGGAATTGTAGTCTGCTGCTTCACAGACGAACTGGTTCATATGTAATAGATAGCACATACACAACATTCTATGTACCGTCAAATCTCAGTTATACGAAAAGGAATGCATCATGATTGACGAAATGGAAATATCAAAAGGACTAGAGCTAATGCCAGGCATGCTTAAATACGTTGGCAACTGCACAATAGGCAAACAACAGTAAAATGACAGATGAAGCATCTCAGTTACTTGTGGTAGTAGTAATGACAAGGGGGCTTACCAGCAATTGGAATTGGGAACCACTTACTCGACAAGAAACACGACGACGATGCTTTAGCCAGTGGTGTTAAAGAAGCAGTTGCTGCCGTTCATGAAGCTGGCTACAATGTCCGAGGCTGCGAGAAAGAAAGAGTTCGATATAGTTCATCCAGTCAACGAGGACCAGAAACGGTACATGTTTGCTGATGCTCAACACCTATTGAAGAACTTAAAACAAGCTCTGCTCACTCATCAGATACCATTCCTGAAGACACTCTTAAATCGGAAAAACTGACCGACAACAAAGTAGACGTTAAGTATCTGAAGGAGCTAGTCCAAATCCAAAAGAATAAACATTGAAAAATTTACCCAAAACTAACTGGTATTTGGACCCAAACCAATTTGAAAAAAATTAAGGTGTTAATGGCCGCTCAGTTATTTTCTGAATACACTGCATCAACCCAGGAAACTCTTGTGAAGTTGAATTTAATGAGTAAGAAAGCCTTGATTACAGCATGGGTTTTAAGGAAACTAAGAAGCTGGTTCGACACTATGAATAGCCGCGAGAAGAAGGGGGTCGATCGTAAAAAATAAGAAGAATACATGGCGATGAGCATACTTTATACCCACAGACAAGGTGTTTAGAAACATAGAAAGTGTGATTAAGAAAAACCGATCCCGAAGAATATATACATAAATATGTTTTGTTGTAGGCTTTCGTGGTTCATTTCGTGGTTCATGGTTATGTTATTTTACACTTTACGGGTATAATCACGCAATATAATATATATTAACACAAATATTTAATTAAAACTTAACGTTTCAAAAGACTAGGCTTTCATTCTCAAGAACACAAGGTAAAAAACAATAAAAACAGAACACCAGCATTACAATAAAAATATAAACAAACAAAACCACCTTACAAAGGCAAACCAAACAGCAAGTACAAAAACAAATTAAATATATATGAATCATATTTGATTTGTTTTTGCACTTTTGCATTGCTTTAGACGCATGATTTGCTTAGGCTTTGCTCAAAAAACTGAGAGGGTTGGAAGTTATTCTCTACCCTTTTATTGCCAGCTGACGCCATGCTGGAAAGATGGCAGTTCGTCAACGTTAGACTGAGGACAAGGGTGCATTGGAAGATTTAAAATGCGTGGCTGTCTTATGTGCGGAGGCAGTGGATTGAAATAGTCGGTCCACACATTATCTCTGGGCATAACCGGACGCCATAGAAATACATCGAATCTTTAAAGTTTAAACGCTTGGTTGTTGCCAAAGTTTGATGTTGTTTACCAAGGAGTATGCGAGTTAAACAGTCAGCAATGATATTACTAGTCTGGGGCGGATTTCATTTCATTTCAATCTTTATTCACAGATTCGTACATAGTAAAAATATACCCTCTCCTGAGAGAGAGGGAGTGAATAACTAGCACAGTAATTATAATTAGAATATAAATAGTAATACAATAAAATATTTAAGAGAACAATTAATAAGAATAGATAAGATAAACATACATACGTTATGTGATGGACAAGAAGGAAGATGGGACACAAAATGTGTTAGTTAAATTCAATTTTTGCACGTTCTTTTACAATATTACATGACAGAAGGGGGGCTCCTACCGTGTATTGGCCACGATACCTTCAAAGGAGTAGTTGATTATGATGTTCCTCTGTTTAAAGTCAAAAATAAAATACTGCAACAACGAGCATAACATGAAAATTGACACGTTTGAATTTAAGGGATTGGAAGCAAAAGATAAGCCACACACAATCTCCACTAACGCATCTCGGCAAGGAGGAAATGCAGTACAGAATTGGACATTCTTACGGTTTCTCCCCCTACTAATTGGCAGTATAATCACCAATAAAGAAGACTCAGTTTGGCTCTTAGCCTTGGAGTTGATAGAGATTGAACAAATTATTTGCTCCACATCGATAACCAAGAATCTAATGGCATATTTAAGTGGAGCGATAGCTAGCTTTATTCAAAGGGGCAAGCTAGAATTCCCAAACATCACTTCATGTACCACAACCCACAACTAATTCGCAAATATGGCCCTTGAAAATGCGTATAGACAAAGCGATTCGAATCGAAACATTCTTATTTCAAAGAATGTCAACGTACGAGCCAAAATTTCATCAACGTAAGAAAGACAGTGTCAGATAAACATCAGTACCTACAAGGGCTATACAAGCATTCAGGATATTATTACGAAGATATCGGCTTCGAACATTCAGAGCCTTATTGTTCTGCGAATCAAACTTGCCAAGTACAAAAAGAGGTGGTCTGAGAAGATCTCGCTTGCTCAACAACACAACATTACGTGTAGGCAAGCAAATCTCATTTCGCAAAATTCTATACAAGATCGATGCATGTGTCATTGTAAGGAAGGAAACTCAGCTGTCAATGCTCATTCTTTTCTGTCGGGACACGTCGCGTCGATTGTTATTGTAATTCAAAGATGAGTATTATTATTAGTATTAGTAGTTTTAGGGCGCTTCAACGGCAAAGATTATTCGCGCCTCCAATATATTTAGTTAACTATGTATGAATGTAAAATACGGTTAATAAGGTTAAATGTGTTTTTCAAATCATTGTCATGAAAAGAATTGCCAAGGTCGATATATTTGTAGACAGCCAAATCAGGAAAAGGTATACATGCTAAAGTTGTCATATGTAGAAAATGCCAAATTAACAAATGATAATCATAATCATAATCAGGAAAACGTTGCCAACGTCGTCATAATAAATAGCAAGTCAACATGCTTCATGGATTTTTTTTTAATATATATGAACTGTCATAGTTTGTCGATCAGATTGCTAAGGTTGAGAAATGTGATAAGTTTTTCACTGTTTTCATAAGACAAAAGTTCTTCATATGATAGATTTAAATTTAATTGGAGTCTCAAACCATCATACTTGGAGCAGTCAGTCAACAAATGATGAACGGATAGCAACACATCACACGTGTCGCAAATCGGAGCAATCTTATCTCTGGTAAAAAGATAGGCATGGGTGAGGTGTGTGTGCCCTATTCGTACTCGCGCCAATACTACCTCCTCTCGACGAGAAAGTATGGAAGAAGGGGGTCGCACCTTCAGTGAAAGACAGGGCATCACACGACGCAGCTACAGCATACAGGCTGAGGACGGGGCTCGTCAGATAAAGCTCCATCAAAATCTATATTTATAAACCATACCAATGAAACTGAAATAATGGACATAGTTATGAAAATGAAAAAAACTTCACTCTTGTGGGTTTGATCAAATACCCATGACACTAGTCAAAAAAATTATACGTAATATAGCGACAGTCCTAACCCACATTTTAATTACTGTATTGACAAATCAATATTTCCGAAGAAATTAAAGGTTTCAAAAATAATACCTTTATTTAAAAAGGGTGACAAATCGGATGGAAATAACTACGACCAATTTCTCTACTGCCAGTATTTCTAAAAATTTGAAAAAATAATCCACACAAGAATAACGTCATTCCTTGAAAAAGAACATCTACTATCAAATAGCCAAATGGGTTTAGGAAATATAGGTCAACAACTAATACCATAGAAAAATGTAAAAATAATTTAACTCAAGGAAAAGAAAAAAAATTAACGCTTACTTGGAATCTTTTGCGACCTTTCGAAAGCTTTCGATAGCATAGATCACGCCTTACTACTGGCTAAACTGCACTATTATGGAATAAGAGGTCATGCGTATAATCTAGTTAAATCATATCTTACAGACAGGAGGCAACATGTTGAAATAAAAACCACAGATGAATCCAATCATGAGAAATGTTATGTATCTGATGGTGAAGCAGGTCAACTGTGGAGTTCCTCAAGGCTCCATACTAGGCCCTCTATTGTTCATAATATTCGTAAATGATCTCAACTACATCTTGAAACAATATAGGTATTGAATTTTTGCGGATGATACCAGTATCCTAATTAAAAGCAAAATACATGAAAATCTGATAGTATTAGCGAAGAAGTGCCTGAGCGCAGTAACTAAGTGGTTCCAACAATACACAACTTTTACTAAATGCATCAAAACTAATTTCATTGAATTCCACCAAGTAAACAAAATCACTTGTCTAAAACAAACAATCTAACATCAATCAATAACACGCAGATAACACCGTGATAAAAAGGAGTTCACACAACCGAATTTCTTGGAATCCATATCGACCAAAATCGTAAATGGCACACACATTGCGATATGCTAGAAAAAAAAAATAAGCTCTGCATGTTTTTACTAAGAAACAAAATAAATTTAAATCACACACACAAAAACAGCCAAAAAATAGCTACGATTCAAACTTTGAATCACATATGAGGCTACAGCAATCCATATATGGGGCAGCTCTGTAAAAGGGATGCAATATTTAAATTGCCAAAAGAGTGCAATAAAAGAAATATTCTTGGGCTCAAACAAAGAAAAATTCTTACATAAACCTCAACCTGTAATGTCCACACATCATCAAACACAAAATAACTCATTTCTACAGTCTATACATATTTCAATCCATACTAAAATTATAAAAAAATCTATGATTAATGAAGAAATTGACAAAATAATAGCATTCACAGCCATGACACAAGACCTAGGGATGCACTTTTTGAAAGTAGGCCTAGGTCTACTAGTATCCTCTCAAAATGCATAGGCCTTTATAAGAAATATGAGTAGGGCTGGTGGCCAAAAAAGAAGGTCTTCAAAAATACAATATATAGGCTCGTCTACTACACTTCACAAACCTCTTTGTATTTCTGATTTGAACATTGCTTTACGTCTCATATTTATGCAACTTGGCTAATCGAGACGAAGGGAGGGACCGTAAGATATGACCCGGGGGAACAAGGGGTGGACAAAGCCTGCTGTGGTCAGAACCAGCCCACAAGCATATGGGAGGGCCATGGGTTCCCCCACGACGTGGTCGTCTCCGTCTGTGTCATCATCGTCCTTGTTGTCCAATTGTCGTCGCCGTCGGGGAGGTATAGGCAAAGGGAAGGGAAAAGTTTCCGACCGGCGACCCTCTCTTGTAATTAAATATTAGTTATACTTATAGGGCGCTTTAACAGCAAAGATATCGCGTCTGTCAATACCCACTAATTGCTTAATGTCCTACACACTGGTTGGTATCGTTCACCCGTTGATTGCGCTTTCCGGTAAATGGAGTCAGTATCAGTGAACGATTGATGAATAAGGGACACACCCTGCCATGTTAACGTTTGCAGGCCACGGGCGGTTTTTTGTGACCTTGTGAGTTCACCTTTTGGTTTCATTTTAAGAAGGAAATTTATCTGGATTGATGAGGAAAGTGGAACGCCATCGCACCAGTGTCCGATCCATTAGACACCCCTGTCAAAATGATTGCAACTCGAGATAATAAGTAAAATTCATCAGGTAATCAGCATTAATGTAATTAACTAAGCGGCCCAGTGTGTACGCCTTACCAAATTTCTGCGGTTCGTTTCGCGACAGACAAAAGATTGCCAAACCTAGACGTTTTATGTACTGTATACGTTCCTCGCTCTCATTAGTTTTTAACATTTCAGGTAACTTAATTTTTCAGGACACTATGTTTTATTTGAGGCCCGGCGCTCAAACAGGAAGCATTTGGCCTATCGCACCTGGCATGTGCTAAAGATTGCTTTGGGTTTTGGACGACACATTTGCTATGCGGCCATCAAAAACAAGCTATGAAAACGAGTCCACCGCGAAGAGGGCAATACATGCAACTATGGAGTTCAGTCGAGTTATTGCTAAAATTAGAACTGAGTATATGTACCCACAATGTACTAGTTGTGCAGAATCAATCAACATTTAAATATTTTTTATCTACCACAATCTTTTAGAAGATAGTCGAAATGGAGAAGTGCAAATCCCAAGGAAATGTCAATGTTTGTTCCTCGTGATTGGAGTCTCTCTCGCATTGAAGACGCTGGGTAGGTGGAATGGACAAGTTAAAAATTGAAGTTAAACACTTTCTGTCCCCTAAACATAACAACACTCATTCGTCGAACAATCGGTCAATCTTTATCCTTAGGCCGACCTACGATTACCAAGGTCTTGTTAGCAACCTGCAACAACTGCCACAGGAAGGGTAGTGATGGGAAGATATAGAAGTTCTTACATTTAAATAACTGTCTGATGATATGAACACCAATGGAGCTTTTTTCTAGATTTCAACTCGTATTATGCAGTTGTTATTAGAAGTACCTATATCTTGACAAACTTTGTTCTGGTGCCAAATCAAAAAAACTGATCCAAACCAAGAGATCAAAAAGCATCAAAAATACAGGCTACTTACGAAAGAATGGTGTCCTCCCACCCCAACAACCAGGTTCTGGGGAAGGCATTGTTGCTCTGGACACAGATTATAAAATATGCCAATCACAATCATTGTGAAACGTTAGTGGCAGTTCAATAAGATGTATTAACGGACAAAGAAGGAATTTGTAAAAAATTGTATTATATGTGTAAATTGTACCGTGGAACGTTAGGCTCCTCTAAACCTAGATAACGGTACATTTGTTTTGGGCCTACATGGCCTATGGAGGCTGGTGTTTTTTATTTAAACGCCGCCTGTAAAACATGTTTGCACCGCCCTACTGGACGTCACAAAGTACAAAACACGTTTCCAAAGAATTAGGTGTGTGCGGAGTACTCACGAAATGTCGAAGTTTGGTTTTAGTGAGTTTAAAAACATGAAATCATATGAAAACTGAAAAAGATCCATTCCTCACAGTAGAGCATAGGCCTACATTTATTAGAGGCCTAGGGCTTATAACAACCTAGGCCTACTACGTGTGTTACTGTGACCGTTCAACAAGTAGGCCTTGGCCCTAGAACTGCGTGACTCTCAAAATTATTACGATAAAAACAAGGGGGCCAATTGACAAAGGTTTGTCAACTATTGGAAACCAGAATTGGAGAAATGCCGGTTGTGAAAGCCACAGACGATACTGCTGCGGATCAACAACGGACGTACGGTAAGGAATGATGCCATAAGTGTGTGGAGCGCTGGTTAATAACATTGAGTTATTTTCACTTCTTCATAGCGTTCATACCATATAATCATGTCATGGGTAATTGCCACAAGGTCCCATCCTTTACTAGTTCGTCCCAATATTCTTTAATAATACACCCAAAATATTACTTGTAGTTAGCATATAATTTTTTTGAATAATTATCTTAGTTTAAAGGTATTTGGCAATCTGTGACAGTATGCAATCTCCTACATTTGCATTCGGTCTCAAAAAAAGTTCAGTTTCTTACATTGGTTGGGTGTGGTCGTGGTCATTGTGGCGTGGTCCATCTGGATGTTTTTAAGCCCACTTGGTATTTATATTATTTTATTTTTATTTTATTAAACGTTAAACTGACTCGCTTTTGATGCGACGCGACAAGCACAGCCATTCAGCGAAACGTTTGCGGTTACAGTGGCGGTTGCGATTGGTCAGACTCGAGGTGAGCCAGACTAGGTACCTGGTTCAACTTTTCGCACGTCGCTCGCGAGTTTACCCCCACAAATCCGTGGTCGTGAGAACTAGCCTTGTCTGTGGGACATGATGTCGACAAAAAACTGAACTCTTGGCATGGGCTAGAATAGTTAGTTAGTTATTGGGGTTTTTAGGGCCACAACAGCTAAAGTTATCAGCCCACCCCCCTGCTTTTCCAGACAAACTGGTTCATATGTAATAGACAAAACACATACACAACATTCTATGTACAGTCAAATCTCAGTTATAGGAAAAAGAAAAAAATAATGCATCATTAATCATTGCCCCCCGAAATGGAAAATATCAAAGGACTAGAGCTAATGCCAGACATGGCTGGCAACTGCACTATAGGAACAAACGTAAAATGACAGAAGAAGCACCTCAGTTACTTGGGTATGGGTGATTGACAAGGGGGCTTAGCAGCCCACTCAGGAAGCAGGTAATTGGGCACCAACTTGCTTCTACAAAAAACAACGATGACGATGCTTTAGCCAGTTTAGTTAAAGAAAGCAGTTGCTGCCATTCATGAAGCTGGCTACAATGTCCGAGGCTGAGAGGAGAAAAGAGTTCGATATAGTTCATCCAGTCAACGAGGACCAGAAACTGTATATGTTTGCTGATGCTCCGCACCTTGTGAAGAACTTGAAACAAGCTTGCCCACTCATCAGATACCATTCCTGAAGACACTCGTAAAGTCGGAAAAACTGACCCGACACAAAGATGGACGTTAAGTATCGAAGGAGCTAGTCAAATCCAAAAAATAAAAATTGGACAGTTACCCAAAAACGGATTGGTATTGGACCCCAAACCAATTTGAAAAAAAATTTAAGGTTGTTGATGGCCGCCCAGTATTTTTGAACACATTCCAATCATCCCAGGAAAACTCTTGTGAAGTTGAATTTAATGAGTAAGAAAGCCTTGATTACAGCCATGGGTTTTAAGGAAGCTGTAAGAAGCTTTGGTTCGACACTATGAATAGCCGCGAGAAGAAGGGGTCAAAAGATAGGAAGAATACAGGCACATGAGCATACTTATACCCCCAGACAAGGGTTTGGAAACAAAAAGCCACTGTTGACATCTGGAAATTTCAACATTCACACAAAACATAAATAATGATGCTACATTTCCTCCATCCGTGGGACATCCTTGGAAATTGAAAAAATAAACAATAATTCTGTCACTGCTAAGAAGTTGCTAAATCAATATTAAAATCTTATAAATTTTTCTTCATGGTTTTCATTTTCTGATTGATTATTTAAATATCTTTATCAACAAGATCTGAAGTTTTTCAAAGGAATTTTTTAGAAATAAAAAAACCACATTCAAGGCGCATTCCATCAGGAATCACATCTGACGAGGCATCACTGCAAACGATACTAAAGTTAATGTGAAAATATTTTCCAAAATATTTTAAATCAGTTTTTAAACCGCGAAGTTTGTGTGACAAAACAACTCTACCTCCTCTTCAAGAAAAGCTTCAAATCAAGGACTCGATTAGTGGGATTCAAAATCACGGCCCATGACGTCCATAGCAAAGCTACGCAATCTGAAAAAATGGCAAGTCTCCCGGTAGGATAATTCCCATGTCTCATAATCAAGCGTGTGCAAGTAGAAACTCCGTCCCCTCGCTTACCATGTACAAATTGCGTGTAAGGAGGTACCCGGACGCTGGAAGAACGCACCGGGACACCGGTTCACAAAGGCGGCGACAAAACGCAGGCGCAGAACTAAGACCCATCTCTCTTCTCCCAGTGTTCTCTCAGGTTTTTGAAAAGTTAATCCACCAACAGCTGTTCTCCACCATGTGAACAAAACACATACCAACGATTCAGCATGGCTATACCAAACGCTGCCACCGTCACTAATTACCTCCATGCCTGATTAACAGATTAGCTACAAATTTTGACAATTAACTCCAAAACGGAACGCTATAAATATATTATATATTGGAACCCCGGAAGGGAGACGAACAACGGCAGCACTTGGAACCCCGCGACATGAGACAAACCCGGGCAGCACTGGACACCGGACTGAAAGAACAACCCCCTGGCCAGCACTTGGAACCCCGGACGGGAGGACGAACCCCGGGCAGCCACTTGGAGACCCGGACGGAAGACAAACCCCGGCATCCACTTGGAAGCCACCGGACGAGAGGGCCAAAACAACGGCAGCACTTGGAGCCACCGGACGCGAGACCAAACCCCGGCAGCACTTGGAGCCCCGGACAGCAAAAACATTACCCCGGCAGAAACCATCTGCGAGGCCCCCCGGACGCGAGACAAAACCCCGATACTGACGAGCAGAGTACTGCATCTCACATCCCCAACGAATACATGAGGAAACCACCAGAGGCCAGGCCAGCAATCATGGTTTGAAGAGCGCGGGCAACGTCTGACTGCCTCCAACTTTGGTAAAGCCTCCTGGTCCACTGGTCAAGAGGATCATGTAATCCGTACACTTCAATTCGGCTGCTATAGAGTGGGGGAACATAGAGGTTCTGCCATTGAGCAATACGAGAAGGTGATGAATGTGCAAGTAGAAGCTTAAAAATATTCATTGATCTTGAAAAAGGGTACCTTGAAACAAAATTCCTCATTACTCAAGAAATTCCAACAAGATGAACCTCCAGACAGCAAAGTCGTGGAACTGCCTACCTACTGGGGTACCTAAAGTAGATAAAAGCTTAATGATTGCTGAGGATGGTGTACTTGTAAGGAATGTACAGTCACGTTCGAACACATCTGCAAAAACAATCAACCATTGGCATAAGTACACGCTTAAGTTTAACAATGAGGCTTTTGATTTTGAAAACACTGATAGCAAAACCAAATAGATGAAATGTCAAATGCATATCCCTAATGTCAGATACTTTATCAATAATGACTGTGGCTTGGTCTACATTAAAGTTGTCAGGCTAAAGCTGTCAGGCTGACCTGAACCACTTCACAATACTTGACAAAATATTAATGCGAAAATACAAACAAAGTGATTAAGCTATGAAAGTACCATGTTACTCGAAACACGTATTTACAAGCGAGACGGAAGTTAACATTGATGATAAATCTGCGAAAAGGGTCGCAGAAGACATATTCCACCATACACTAAATGAAGATGGAAAAGTTGCTAAAGATATTATTTTAATTACTAAAACGTTTTGTAAAGTGACTGATACCCTTGGGAAGAAAATTCATGAGATGTTAACCAAAAATTCTTAATAAATTCATAAGTAATCCGTTGGCTGGTCACCTAGGGGTTATGAAAACATTACATCGCATGAAGCAGCGATATTCGTGGTCAAACATGAAAACTGATGTCAAGCAATACATCAGAGGATGTGTAATCTGTCAAAACAACTAAACCAAAAAACTCGCATACCATTGGGTGTCATGGACAGCAAAGTAGCTACGGCCCTAGGAAAAGCCTTGTCCTGTGACATCGTAGGACCTTACACAACAACAGCAAATAGAAATAGATACTGCTTCGTTATCGTTGACGACTTCACTAAGTTCATGAAAATGTACCCCCTCAGGCGTGCTACAGCTAAGAAAACAGCAGACTGTATACTTAATTACTGCTGTCTTTACGGTTTTGTTGAAACAATAAGGACGGACAACTGCTCGCAATTCATCAGTGGAATATGGAATAACCTATGCAAACGTCTCAATATCAAATCAAAACATCTTGTAACTTACAGGCCGTAGGGAAACCTAACTTAAAGGGTGAATAGAACAATAAAACAATGTTTGGTAGCACTCACAGATGAGCAGAAAGACTGGGACCAACGGCTGGCAGAAATTGTTGTACCATAAACTCAAAAAATAAAGGAGAATGGGTTCAGCATAAACTTAATGTTGCAGCGTAAAATAGCTTAAAGGTTCGTTAACTGACTCGCTTTTGATGCGACGCGACAAGCACAGCCAATCAGAGCACTGTGTTGCCAGTACAGTGGCGGTTGCGATTTGGTCAGACTCAAGGTGAGCCAGACTAGACCTGGTTGAACTTTTTCGCTCGTCGCTTGCGAGTTGTACCCACAAATCCGTGTCAAGAACTAGCCTTGTCTGTGGGACATGATGTCGACAATAACATGAACTCTTTGGCATGGGCTAGAATAGTTAGTTAGTTATTGGGGTTTTAGGGCGCACAACAGCAAAGTTATCAGCCCCCCCACCCCCTGCTTCCCAGACGAACTGGTTCATATGTAATAGACAACACATACACAACATTCTATGTACAGTCAAATCTCAGTTATACAAAAAAGAATGCATCATAATGATTGACGAAATGGTAATATCAAAAGGACTAGAGCTAATGCCAGGCATGCTTAAATACGTTGGCAGTTGCACTATAGGCAACAACAGTAAAATGACAGAAGAAGCATCTCAGTTACTTGTGGTAGTAGTAATGACAAGGGGGCTTAGCAGCAATCGGAAGCAGGTAATTGGGCACCACTTACTCAACAAGAAACACAACGACGATGCTTTAGCCAGTTTAGTTAAAGAAGCAGTTGCTGCCATTCATGAAGCTGGCTACAATGTCCGAGGCTGAGAGAAAGAAAGAGTTCGATATAGTTCATCCAGTCAACGAGGACCAGAAACTGTACATGTTTGCTGATGCTCTGCACCTTTTGAAGAACTTGAAACAAGCTCTGCCCACTCATCAGATACTATTCCTGAAGACACTATTAAATCGGAAAAACTGACCGACAAGAAAGTGGACGTTAAGTATCTGAAGGAGCTAGTCCAAATCCAAAATAATAAAAATTGGAAATTGTACCCAAAACTGATTGGTATTTGGACCCAAACCAATTTGAAAAAAAATAAGGTGTTGATGGCCGCCCAGTTATTTTTTGAACACACTTCATCAACCCAGGAAACTCTTGTGAAGTTGAATTTAATGAGTAAGAAAACCTTGATTACAGCATGGGTTTTAAGGAAACTAAGAAGCTGGTTCGACACTTTGAATAGCCGCGAGAAGAAGGGGGTTCATAAAAATAGGAAGAATACATGCAGATGAGCATACTTTATACCCCCAGACAAGGTGTTTGGAAACAAAAATCCACTCTTGACATCTGGAATTTCAACATTCAACAAAACACGAAATAATGATGCTACATTCCTCCATCCTGGACATCCTGGAAATGAAAATAACAATAATTCTGTCACTGCTAAGAAGTTGCTAAATCAATTAAAATCTTATAAATTTTTCATCATGGTTCATTTTCTGATTGATTATTTAAATATCTTTCAACAAGTATCTTTAGTTTTTCAAGAGGATTTTTTTAGAAATAAAACACATTCAAGGCGCATTCCATCAGGAATCACATCTGACGGCGTAACTGCAAACGATACTAAAGTTACATGTGAAATATTTTCCAAATATTTTAAATCAGTTTTTAAACCGCGATGTGAGAAAACAACTCTACCCCCTCTTCAAGAAAGCTTCAACTCAGACTCGATTAGTGGATTCAAAATCACGGCCCATGACGTCATCGCAAAGCTACGCAATCTTGAAACTGGCAAGTCTCCCGGTACGGATAATATCCCTGTCTCCATAATCAAGGCGTGTGCAGTAGAACTCGCGTCCCCTCTCGCTTACCTGTACAATTGCGTGTAAGGAGTGTACCCCGACCGCTGGAAGAACGCACTCGTGACACCTGTTCACAAAGGCGGCGACAAAACGCAGGCGCAGAACTACAGACCCATCTCTCTTCTCCCAGTGTTCTCTAAGGTTTTTGAAAAGTTAATCCACCAACAGCTGCTCCACCATGTGAACAAACACATACCAACGATTCAGCATGGCTTTATACCTAAACGCTCCACCGTCACTAATTACTCCTGCCTGATTAACAGATTAGCTACAAATTTTGACAATAAACTCCAAACGGACGCTATATATATATATTGGAGCCCTGGACGCGAGACAAACCCCGGCAGCACTTGGAGCCCCGGACGGAGACAAACCCCGGCAGCACTTGGAGCCCCGGACGGAGACAAACCCCGGCAGCACTTGGAGCCCCGGACGGGAGACAAACCCCGGCAGCACTTGGAGCCCCGGACGTGAGACAAACCCCGGCAGCACTGGGAGCCCCGCCCCTATGCCCCTATGCCGTGTTTATTCCGTGGGTTCTTGAACCACAACCTCCCAGCTGTCATATGGACTTATTTTCTGGGGAAACTCGCCACAAGCTATAGGAATTTTGTTACAAGAACGTGCCATTCGAATAATAGTAGGAGCCTCTTGGTGTACCTCGTGTCGAAATATCTTTCCTTCCCAAAAAATATTGACCCTAGCTAGTACTTTTATAATAATATAAACCATTTTTGCCGTCATAATGTGGTCTTTAAGTCTTTAACTAACCAGGATAAGAAAAATTATGACAGTTCCCTATTATTTCAGAAAACATCATGATTTGAATGTAAATAGACATTCTCTTATATATAAAGTATATTGTATATAAAAAATAATTAAATTATTGGAGGACGTGTTTAAGTAGGCTGAAATTTACTCCTTTACTCCAAACACAAAACAGGCATGTGACTTACTCGTCATGCACAGCATCAGCACCATCTTCGAGCATTAAAGCAGCATCTCCGAGCCCAAATAAATTTGAATCCTTGGACGTGCTCGAGTTTCTTCACATACCTGTCTGCCAAATTAGATTGCTTATTCAGTACTAATGTATTACTAGTTTTAGGGCGTTTTAAGAGCAAAGATTATTCGCGCCTCTAAGATATTTAAATAACCATGTAAAATACGGAAAATGAGCTTAAATATTATATGTTTCAAAGCATTGTCATCGAAAAAATTGCGAAGGTCGATATATTAGTAAACAGACACATCATTGAAAGGTATACATGCTTAAGTTGACATATGCAGAAGAAGCAGAAAATGCCAAAGTAGTAAATCATAATCACAATCAGGAAAACGTTGCCAAGGTATACAATGAATAGCAAGACAACATGCTGCAAGGATTTATTTATAACTGAACTGTCATAGTCTGTCGATCAGATTACGTTAAGAAATATGAGAATTTAGTTTTCTCAGAGTTTTCATAAGACAAAAGTTCTTTGTATGAAGAAACCATCATACTTAGAGCAGTCAGCTAACAAATGATGAACGGTTAGCAACACGTCACACGTGTCGCAAATCGGAGCAATCTTATCTCTGGTAAAAAGGTAGGCATGGGTGAGGTGTGTGTGCCCTATTCATACTCGCGCAATTACAACCTCCATGCAGATATTGTGGCGTTTGTGAACAGGCCCAATTCAAATATACATGATAATGAACTTTTCCCAGATACCAACTATGTTACTATTTAGGAAAGACAGGCCAAATCGGACAGGGGGTAGCGTTTTAGTAGCCATAAAGCCTTAATTGCACCCTATTCACGTGTCAAGTCTTGAACAAGAAGATGCTGAATGCATTTGGGTGAAAATCTAAGACAATCTCTTGGTTCTGTTTACGGTTCTCCAAATTCATCTGATGATTGTAATGAAGCATTACTGAACTCACTAAGCAGTATAGCAGATATAAGACAAATTATACAGATATTATTATGTGTGGAGACTTTAATCTTGATGCAACATGGAATAACATTCCTCGTGCACACAATGCGATAGCCGAGGAATTCGTGCCCTGCTTTTATGACCTACTCCTCTCCCAGCTATTAATGAACCAACCAGAATAACAGCGACTATTAGTTCAACTCTTGATCTATTGCTGTGTAGAATACTGAACTTTTTAGAGAAATATCACTGTTGTGGAAGGTGCTAGTTATCATTACGCAATCACAGCTACAATTAGTGTCAAGTCTCCAAAACAAAAGAAACTGAAAACGGATGTTTACAATTACCAAAAAGCTGACTGGAATTTACTCTCTGGACTTCTTGTGGATAGGCTCCCATTGCATTATGATACGGATGACATTAATTGTGCAAGGAACAACTGGACTGGTGTTTTCTGGCACTGTGTTAGTGAATCTATAGCAATGATTAGGATTAATACTAAAAGGCGTTCACCATGGATAAACAAAGACATTATAAAATCAATTCGTAAAAGAGATCTTCTTTTTAAGAAGTGCAAGAAATATCCTTCAATTGAAAGATGACAATCAATCAAACTAAATAGTTTGAGAACACAATTATTCTTAGAAGCGTTGAACAAAGTCAACAATAAGACCAGTGGGATGAGTACTGACTCAGTGTATGAACCTACTCTTTGGTGCTACGATCAATTACATTTTTTATAACAGCACACCGTGCAGTACACGGGACAATCCAACCTGGCCAAGACACCCTCTGATAAGCCTACCCGAGAGGTACCGGTATAAATATTACATATCATATTAAATGAACTTGACCTTTAGTTGTGTGCTAAAATTCAGCTGCTAATGACCCAAGGGTTACCTAGGTAGCAAAAAATTATGTCTCATTAGAATACTCTCAGCTCCAGTTCTGGAACTCTGATAGTTCATACGTCATAGGCATATATACTAGGGCCTACTTAGCCTAGATACGTGAGCGAGTTCATACTACATGTTTGCTCAACGATATGGCCTCGGTCTATTACAGGGACATTAAATAAGCAGCAGCTAAAGAAGCAAAAAATGTTTAAAAGTCAGGGAAATTTGTGTAAGAATTGTCAAAAAAGTAGTGCTTAGGTTTACCCTACTTCAGGAAAAGGGTATGGTTTGAGGTTCCCAAAGCAGGTTTTAGGTTCGGTTGATTTTAGGGAATGCAGGCTGTAATTTGAAATGTTGATGGATTTTTTATTCATGGACTTTTGATTTCCTGCAATATTTTTTAATTTGAAATTGAAGTAGCTCTCCACCAATTGCGTGGCTTCTTATGATGATGGCTATTTATATTATTTTTGATTGTCTTTTTCGTCTCTTGTGTCTTATCTTTGACAAAGGCCTTATACCGCTTTATGTACTGCCTTAAATTAAAACCAATCTCGGCCCATAAGAAAAACTAGACAAATACTTGTTCTCTCGTTTCATTCGTATTCTCCTATATACGAGGCACTCGAATTCTATTAATTGCCAACATTAGGCCTACAGTAAAATTGTTATGACATGTACAAACTAAACTAAGGCATTAATTATCAAGTACCTTATTTTTAGGATATAAATTGTGACAGAGTATCTCTCAATTTGCATCCTGCTTGATAAAGCAATTGCACCTTTCCAAACACCTCAATAACAAAGTTTATTTGTTTAGGAGTAAGTAAATAAATACTTATCCCAGACAATATAATCTTAGAGGTCATCACAAAGTGTTAATTATAAATCATAATGTAATATGCTATGTGTATGGAAATAAAACTTACTTACTTACTTACTAAGAAAAAGGAACGTGACGACATGCTCGACATGGTGATCATGAATATGACGTATCCTATGAAGCGGCTCCTGATTAACAGAAAACCAGACATTTCTGATGTCAAGGCAACATGGCCATTTCTCTTTGAGGTAGGTAGCTAACACAACCCGGGCTCGCTGAAGCGCCCCTCATTGATAAGACTGTCACGAATACTCTGGTCCCAGTTCGGCAGATACCTACATGGATGGGCGGCTGGGCATCCGCTGGTGCCAGGCAACAACATCAGGAGCAGTCACAAGAGCAATATGAAAATGAAGGACAACACTTGAAGGAAATTCAATATGATACAGTATGGAATGTAAGTGTAGAAATAAGGTGCGTGCCAGAAATACGACCAGACTTCTATTATTTTCAAACTTTTACAAAACTTCAGGAGGTTGTATGTTCTGTCCAGTCTGAAGAGTTAACAGATTTTTAATAGACTTTTTCATTTCATTATTGTACAAAACAATAAAACATGTTTAATATTGAATACTTTGCCACACACGCACGTATAACTCACAGTGGCAATTCCGTTACCAGGGGTCGTAATTCAACAACGGCAACGTCACGGCGAAAAGAGCATCTGGAGCATTGTTCCTTCCCTCCTCACAACCCCTAGTCGAATAGTCATAGTTGACAAAAGCTTAATCATGTACCTGAAATTTTCCGTAATAATTATTGTCATTGTTATGTTTATGATATGACAATAACAATACACACGAAGAATACCAAACGAGTAACACTATTCTTACAGATTTACCGACATTTGACATAAAGACATAAGAAAGAATACTTTAAGATTAGGCTTTACAATTGAATGGCAATCAATTTGTTTTTTGTAACCAGCTTCTTTGGCACTTTGGTCGGCGAGATCATTTCCTAAAATACCAGAATGACCAGGCACCCAGCAAAAAACTATCGACTTTTGTTTTGTAGCAAGTTTGGACACTAGATCAAACTAACACTAGACATTGTTGTTATAATATTAATAAACACACACACACGAGAGTTTGCCCCCAGAGAGAGGGGCGAGAGCTTTGAGATAGTACACACGCTCGTATTGCATGTGGCGCAAGGCAAAAGTGACTGCTCTCGCACTGCACTGGTTGCCGTAGCAGTGTCTCACGAGCAGCAATAGCCCAGTCAGCATTTGTTGCAATAATACATGCCCACGACATCTAGGTAAGGATTATGAACTTAAGGAAACAAAAGGGATATTCGAAAGTGCGCGAACAGTAGTCCTTGGCCGAGACACCGATCCTCTACATCATGCCAGGATATTGTGTCATCAACGCCAGTTCACAGACCTTTGGGGAGGAACAATTGCTTTAGGCCTAGAACTCTTCAGTCTCATCGGATGACTCGAATGCGGATATGCCTAGGCCTACTGCACCCATGCCAAAACAAGAAGAACTGCACCACTGCCTGTTGCTGTGCCTCGCATAACGCGAGCCAACTAGTCAACCTAGGCATAATATAGTTGCTCCTATCCGAGTTCGCCAGCAACAGGTAAGGCCAATGCCGGTACCACAACTAGTCCAAATAAGAGAGATTTTGAGGCCTGTTCAACAATTTGATCCAATTCCACCAGAACCCACTTTTGAAGTCCCCACACATGATCCAATTGAGAAATCACCAAAAGAATATTTCTTCAAGTATTTAGATGAGGATTTTTTTCACGTGTTGTCTTCATCTACAAATGGACGTGTCCATTCGGGAAAACCCCATTGGAAATGAAAAAAATTGTAGGTGTATGTATTGTAATGTCGATATTGAAATATCCAAGGATGCGTATGTATTGGGCGAGGGATACTCGCGTGTCAACAGTTGCCAACCACATGAGCCTGGATCGATACTTTAAAAATCAGGCAGAATATAAAAGTTGTCAACAACTTGCTTGTCCAAGAAGACAAAAAACATGTAAGTAATGGAAGCTCACGCAGATTTTTTAGAAGATTCGAAATGGCTGCCTAATGAATCCACGATCCAAAGAAATTTCAATCGACGAATAAATGGTGCCATTCTGGGGTCACGTGGGCAAGAGGCAGTATATTCGAGGAAAACCAAATCCTTGTGGCCTCAAGAACTTCATGATGACCGCGCCCGACGGTCTGCCGCTAGATTTTTCCTCTACGAGGGGAAAGGCAACAGCATTTCCGACCACCCTGATCACGAGGATTTTGACATTGGGGGAACAGTTGTGTTACAACTGTCCGAAACACTGCCAGAGGGATTAACCATTTACATGGATCGATATTTTACGTCGATTCCATTGCTAGATGATTAGAAGAGATTAGAAGCTCTTTATTACAATATTTGCTTAATTTGTTTGTTCCTAGTAAAACTTCATGGTAATATCCTGTCTGTTTCTCTCCAGCACTGTAAGCAGAGGAAACCCAGCGTCAATTCGACGATACTGTTGCCAATATTAATGGAAAACGCGCACAATCAGAGATTAACTTCTTAAACATGAAGACGCGTATTAAACATAACGTGAACATGTTGGTACAGAAGACGCAAAGGGAATTGACAAGCATAACAACTATCTCAAGTTCAAGAGTCTCGTTAGCATGGCTATTGGTCACAGTGGCCTTAAATTGCTTCGTTACCATCGACATCAGGACCAAGGTGAGGTTGATTGATTTTTAACCTCTGGTTTGAGATCGAAGTAAGACTTCTTTACGATCTAATATCAAGAGAACGCGTGTACTTGGGACCCTCCGAGGGTACCAAAAAGAAAGTTAGATTAAATTTTAGTAGTCACTGTCAACTAGAAATTTGTGCTTACTCAGAAAGTAGTCTGAAAGTCAGAATTTCCGTACGGCTGAATTGTACACCGATCATGAAGAATTCCTGACGGTTGGTGGACCAATACGAACGCACTACGTAACCCGGTGAACCAATCGCTAGTAGTCATAAAAATAGGAACTCACTGTAAAGTAGATGCAAAAGGCAAGCAAGCCCATCCAATAAAAGAAACCAAACGTGGGAATAAAAATAAGCAGCGAGGTTTGGAAGATTTCAATGCCATTGCAACAGTGTTGCTTAGAATTGATCAAACAGTTGACGAAATCTTAAACCAAAAAACTCATCAAAATTCTGCTATTGGGTTGAGTTGCAAAGAATTGGGTGTTGCTAGCAGTTATAATAATAGGAACTCACTGTACATCAAGATAAAAAGAAATTACAATCTTGTTTGTAAATTGTTGTACTAGAGACAATAAGCAAGCCAGTGCAGAGGAAGACACGCCTACACCAAATCATGTTGCAAGTTCTAATAATTGGGTTCAACAATACCGACGGCGTATCGTTCTATGCCATTCAGCCTATCAGGCATTGTTGCGCTCCGACATCCTGAGGTCCAGCTTCGAGCTGCAGCCGATAAGAACGCCCTACACTCGAGCAACAACAATGCGTTGCTGAATTCATAACTTCACTCTCGAGCGCATCATCTGCAGTGAAAAAGACGATAGGTTGCTCAAGACGTGTTACCCACCGATGCACCAAGTGTTTGCACGAGACTGTGTGTAAACCTCTTCCAGACAGCGTGTTGTTCGTTCCCCCAACTGATGAACGTACAACGATAAATGCAACATACATGAAGTATTTAGAGCCATCGCTGATAAAAGACTGCACGTGTAACTATTGCTGAGAGTGCGGGACATACGAAGAGAGGCAAGAGATAAGCAATGCATCCGATCAGATTGTCGTTCAATTGATGGCCTACGACAATAGCCTACAAAGGAAGAGACCTGTCTTTGAAGATGACCCTCAAACAACAATAACACTGAGTGATGGAGATACGTACGAGTTAAGCGCGGCAATCTTTCATCGCGGGGGCGGGGACCTCGAGTCAGGCCACTACACAGCCCTCGTACTAGAAGACCATGAATGGGTGTATGCAAATGACAGCGTAGTTGAGAAAACTACGTGGGCTAGTGATTCTAGTGATCTGTACATTCTGGTTCTTAAAAAACACACATCGAGAAGTTGATGTCCAACCAAGAGTCCGGTATCTCATCAAGCCGCGATGAAGTCAGCCGCGAAACAGTTGCTAATGTAATAAATCAACCATATGTTAGCAACATTGAAGAAAACACCGACGTTTTAGAAATCGCGGTGTCTTCTCCGTCACTTGATAATATCAAGAGATACGAACAAGATGAGTTGAATTTGAATTCTGACATTAACTAAGTCTGGTATTGTATACAAATAACAACAATGAGAGAAATAAAAATCTACTCGACGTGGCCCCAGCAATACTAACGATGGCAGGAAGGTATGTTATTACTCATGTAATGGCTGGTATACATTAACTAAAACTGTAACTGAAGTTTCAACTGAAATGTTTCATCAAAATAAGGATCATTTATTGGAAATCGCTAATCGTACACGATACAATGCAATACAAGAAAGATACGACAGCTTAATATACACAAAGATGGGGACCCTATTCATAATGTATCATCCCAACATGGAATTGGCAACAAACGAACAGAGAAGATATCTTTGTAGACTAATTAAAACATGTGGGGAGTTTGGGTGTTACAATTTACATTTCATTACTGTTCTGGTACCCGAGTTGTTGACTAAAATATGCATGGACTTGTGGCCCCGATGCTTTGATACTTTGAGTTCAACTTTCTGTTATTGATTGATTGGCCGTGGTAGCATTTGCCAGTTATTATTAATACAATCTAGGCCCAAACAGAACCACATAAAGAAGTACCCTATTTAAGGTCTAGTCAAAGAGCTTTCAGTTATGGCTGGGAACGTTTCGTTCGCATCTGATGATGAGGAAATTATAGATTTCCTACAAAGACCAGCAAGGCGCCCTAAAGTGATAAAGCCTAGGCAACATTACTTTGAAACTGTGGACGAAGTAGATTTTTTAAAGGCAATTCAGGATTTCTAAACAATCAGATTTGGCGCTATTGGTTCAAACAGAAGACTTGCTTGAAACTCAAGCAAGTTAAGAATGAAAGTTGTGGTCTTATCCATTTTGCTACACCCCAAGCCAAGTTATAATATATTATAAGTTTTATTTCATTTCCTTTAGGAACAATGCTGTTTCACCCATGGACTCTCTCCTGTTGACCTTGAGGTTCTATCCTACTGGGTGTCATTTACTTACTGTAGCAGACTTCATTGGAGTCTATAAGACATCAGCATGTCGTATCGTGCACAGGGTAACGGCTGCAATTTCTGCATTGCGACCTTCATACATAAACTTGCCGTATGAGCCAAGAGAAATGCGCAACATGCAACAAAAGTTTTATGATGTACAAAAATTTCCCAGGGTGATGGGAGCAATGGACTGCACTCATGTGAAGATACAGTCCCCTGGTAATTATAAATCATGTAATATCAAGGTGTAGGTCTATGGCCTAGCCTTTATACAAACAGTAGTCCTAGGTTAACAATAAAACATCATTATCTTAGGAAGTATTTCGCAACAGAAAGGGTATTTTTCTATTAATGTGCAAACAATTGCAGACACCAATCTACTTGCGCGAGATATTGTGGCGAGGTGGCCTGGATCTGTCCACGAATCTACAATTTTTAATAATTGTGAAAAAAGGGCCATGTTTGAAGCAGGACACTCTGGTAACAGTCTCCTTGTAGTTGATGGAGGTAACGCTGTCAAGACATAATTAATGCCGACTGGACCGAGCCATCACTCCAGCAGAACAGTTGTACAACGAAAGCCAAATACGAACAAGAAATTGTGTAGAGCGGCAGTATGGAGTGATGAAACGGATGTTTCCCATCCTGGACCTCGGTATTCGTGTAAATGTAGACAAAGCTTAGGACATATTTGTTGCATGAGCTTTTGTCTTCAATTTGGCAAGAGATAATGGTGATAGGCAACCACCAGATGAAATTGAAGACATCCAGGCTCGCATTGATGAGGATCAAAGGCCAGCAAGCAGAACGTTTTTGGTCTTGGGTGACCTTCCTCAGTGAGTGGAGATAGGGACTGCATTGATTGAGATATTGCTTAGCAACTCTTAAAGAATCCAATCGTCGTCCCCGTTTTAAAATCGTCACACACAGGGTACATAAACATAGGCATATTATTCTGTAATGTAGGCCCTAGTGAGTACACATAATAGTGAACTGCAGGAACAGACATGAATTAGGTATCAATATTTATTCATTTAGGTTTATGCTAATAAAATTACAAATAATAATGATGATTGAACATGTACATGGCAATATAATAATTATCTCTTTTATTTTTCAATCTAGCTCCAGCCAAGATGCTTGTTCGTGCCTACACTTTGGACACTCTGGCCAACGCCGTCCAAGATGTCAAAGATGAGCGCATGTCTGAGCGGAGAGCGGCCGAACACTACGGCATTCCATTGACCACCCTCCACGATGCCATAGTCGGGAAGTATGTGGACCACAGGAAGGGGAGGCAATCCTTCTTGTCTGATGCCGAAGAGGGAACTATTGTACCATGGGTAACCAACTGTGCACGCCAAGCATTCTCTATTACTAAGGAAGTAGTTCTCCACATCATCCAGAAGATCATTCTGGATGATGGTTGCAAAACGCCCTTTACAAATGGTCGGCCAGGCAAAAGCTGGTACCACAGCTTCATGTCAAGGCACCCCCAGCCCCAGCTGACTGTGAAACAGGCAGAGACAATAAGTAAAGCCCGCGCGTCGTTGAAGAAGTTGAACATTCAAGCGTGGTTCAAGAACCTCTATGATTTCCTTGTGGAAGCAGGCCACTCGGATATCCTGGAGGATCCAAGTAGGATATTTAACTCGGACGAGAGTGTGTTTATTTTCCATCATACGAACGGGACATATCTGGGTCTTAAAGGGGAGCCCCTCTACCAAGTAGCGATCTCTCGAGAAAAAGAGTCCGTAACCGTCTTGGGTACATTCCGCGCCAACGGATTTGTAGCCCCGACCCTGGTCGTTTACAAATATAAACGAGTCGGGGCGCCCAGGTCTGTTCGATATAAGTTCCCTGAGGAATGGGTTATGCTTACCACAGACTCCGGCTGGACGATATAATAAGGCAATTTATAAATACTCATAACAATTATTAAATAAGTATGAATCTTCTCAAGCATAACATCTTTTGAAAATAACATTTCATCTCGGTAGTTTCATTTTTTTTAAATGAGAATTGTTTTGTTTGTGTACAAATTTACTAAAAAAAACAACAATCAACAACAACAACATTCAATTATGTTGCAGTTCTTGCGCCGCCAGTCGTCGAATATGTATACATACCGGACGAACACGTGACATACGACCCGTCTTATAGACGTCACGTTGCATGGGGTGAAGTTCGTGTGGTGCCAGGCAATTGTCGAGATGTTCTTGCCGACCCACAGAAGTTCACCGAAGTTCCTGAATCCGATGTGGAAATACAGGAGTCGGAAATTCGGCGACTGCTGTCGTTGGAGGGACGCCTTGAGGGGCCTGTTGAGTCAAACAAACTTCACACCAGGTGCAAGGCGTGCATTTCTAACATGGCAACAAGATCAGTTGTACCTTGTGGCCATAAAGTGCTGTATGTGCATAGATTGTGTACAATATTATGCACAGAACAGAAGAAAATACGACGGTAAATGGCAACCTCAAGTATGCCCGCAGTGCCGGTGCATGGTTGCACGTTATTTGCGAGCGTATTAGACACTTAAATAGTCGAAAATTCAACTTCACTCCACTTCATTTAACGAAAACGTGACATACGTCTTATAGACGTCACGTTGCATGGGGTGAAGTTCGTGTGGTGCCAGGCAATTGTCGAGATGTTCTTGCCGACCCACAGAAGTTCACCGAAGTTCCTGAATCCGATGTGGAAATACAGGAGTCGGAAATTCGGCGACTGTTGTCGTTGGAGGGACGCCTTGAGGGGCCCGTTGAGTCAAACAAACTTCACACCAGGTGTAAGGCGTGCATTTCTAACATGGCAACAAGATCAGTTGTACCTTGTGGCCATAAAGTGCTGTATGAGCATAGATTGTGTACAATATTATGCACAGAACAGAAGAAAATACGACGGTAAATGGCAACCTCAAGTATGCCCGCAGTGCCGGTGCATGGTTGCACGTTATTTGCGAGCGTATTAGATACTTAAATAGTCGAAAATTCAACTTCACTCCACTTCATTTAACGAAAACGTGACATACGTCTTATAGACGTCACGTTGCATGGGGTGAAGTTCGTGTGGTGCCAGGCAATTGTCGAGATGTTCTTGCCGACCCACAGAAGTTCACCGAAGTTCCTGAATCCGATGTGGAAATACAGGAGTCGGAAATTCGGCGACTGCTGTCGTTGGAGGGACGCCTTGAGTGGCCCGTTAAGTCGAACAAACTTCACACCAGGTGTAAGGCGTGCATTTCTAACATGGCAACAAGATCAGTTGTACCTTGTGGCCATAAAGTGCTGTATGAGCATAGATTGTGTACAATATTATGCACAGAACAGAAGAAAATACGAAAAAAGTAAAAAAAAGTAGCAGCTTCCGCAAAAATAGTTCATAGCTGGACACATTTGTTGAACAGATTATCCAGAACAATGTCTTTTTTCCTGTTGAAATTAGTTTTTCACTACGTTTCTAGAGTCGAGTCATGTTCAGCCAAAGACGAAGCTGTGCGACACCACTGGGTGCATATGCAAGAGATTGTTTACGCGCTGCCGAAAGCAGTGTAAATGCGTCATGACCACCAAGTGTAAGAATAGAAAGGTAAAGAGCACGCACACCAAATGCAACTTATTAAATATTTGTAAAGTTACTTTCACTTGAGCTTTAAGAACGTCTTATCACTAAGCCATCTACAGTTGTTTCCTTTTAGTTATAATTAAAAATAATGTAATCGATAATCATTTCACCCAACGTTGACTCGCCTGCATCCACTCCTGGTCCATCATGTTCTTCCCAGAGATTCTTGTATCCTCATTCCAGATCCTGTACCAAACATTCCCTTCCACCATTACCCACAAACTGGCTCGGAAACAAACCCTCAACAGCGAGGAGACAAACCTTGTGGTCGCTCTATTTGTTGAGAAAGTTTCCGGCATTACAACTTATCCCGGTAAGGAATTTACCGAACGTATGGCACATGAATTGGTATCAAAATATCCCGATACCTTTCACAAAAAATACTCCAATAGTGGTGATGGTATTGGAAATTGAACAGCCGGTTTGGCTAGACAAATACGAGCAAAACTAGCAAACAGGCTCTCTGCTAACAAAAAACGTAAGCTGGAGTTTCCAGAAAAGGAAGAAGATGTCATGTTGCCTGCTGAGCCAACTTTAACAAAAGACCAATATGGTACTGTTAATTATGTGCCGAGTTTACAAGATGTGGACACATTTAAGACCTTAAATGACAAAAAATAGTTTCCCCACGTGTTAGATGTGTTGTTATCGGCTCGAGCCCATGATGTTATTTGTTGCAATGATAACCCATTTATCGTGATAATTCTTTGGCAGAACATTTTTGTTAATTTTTAGATATTACCGTTATACCATTGATAAAACTTGTTTAGTGTTGAGTTTCTTGAACCTGAATTAAATACGATATAACGATATATTATAATAATTTTTGTTCACAGGCCAGAAATCACCAAAATTTTCTCCAAATAAGGTGGCCACAGCCAAGCCGCCAAGTTTAGAAGATGAGTATGAGGAGGTGTGTATGTCCTACCACGTTATGTGCTCTTACATAGTAAAGTTTAAAAGTTTTTTAGCAGACCTCAAGGTATCGAAATCTTCTTACAGTTGACTTATAAACTGCATACAACCTGGGTTTGTTTGTTATTTTGCATTTTATTTAACCCTACACAGCTAAAGTGATTTCAGTTAATTTTATACAGTTGTTTAATGAGGGTGTTGAAAAAAAATGTCACTCGGCAAGATTTTACAGTAGGTGATCTCGTGTTCGTATACACGCCCACAATAAAGGTCACAGGGAAACGAAAATGGGCCAGGTTGTATTCTGGACCACACAAGGTGCACGATATCAAAAGAGAAGTGACAGCGCACATACAGCATGTTCACACAGGAAGAAAACAAGTGGTTCACGTAAATCGACTCAAGCATTACTACGAATCAGACCTGACCTCCCTGCGACAACGACTTAACTGCGCCGAGCCACAGTCAGAGGAAGACGAAAAGATCGAGAGGACAGAACAAGCAAGAAATAAAGAATTAAAGACGACCAGATCACAGACGCGATCAAGAGAATCCCTGCGGCGCAGCACAGCTTTTGACAGCGCCGTTCTTGCACTTTCCTCGCCGGCGCCATTGATGCATGGACGGCGGCGCTGGACGAGCGTAGCGGAGCGCACATTCACTGTGTTTTTCTCGATTGGTCTAAAGCATTTGATAAAGTGCCGCACGTGCGTCTACTATCCAATTGATTGATTGGATATTGCTTAACGTCTCATATTTATGCAACTAGGCTAATCGAGACGAAGGGAGGGACGTAAGGGATGACGCGGGGGGACAAGGGGTGGACAGGCCTGTTCTGGTCAGAACCAGCCACAAGCATATGGGGAGGGCATAGGTTCCCCCACGTCGTGGTCGTCTCCGTCTGTGTCATCCGTCCGTGTTGTCATTGTCGTCGCCGTCGGGGAGGTAGTCAAAGGGAAGGGGAAAGTTCCCCGACGACGACCCAGAGCTCGCACATTAGTTTCAGGGAGATAAACTCCCCTTATCACGGGCCAAACCACGAGAAGGTTGCGAGTTGGAATTTGATGGCCCGTCTACTATCCAAGCTCGAGCATAATGGCATTAAGGGAAATTTGCTTAGGTGGTTCGAGAGTTTCCTTGTCGACCGCACGCAGTTCGTCCATTTTAACGGCAAGCGCTCAGAATTCCGGGACGTGCCCTTGGGCGTCATCCAGGGAAGTGTGCTTGGACCCTGCTATTTGCTCCACCCAAATGCTCCAGTACGCTGACGACGTCACCATGTACTGCATCGTGGTCACCTAAGAGGATGCAGACGCCCTTCAAGCAGACCTAGATGACATTCAGATTTGGTGCGAGAACAATGGCATGTCGCTCAACGCCCTCAAGTGCAAGATGATGGATTGATTGATTGATTGATTATTGCTTAACGTCTCATATTTATGCACTTTGGCTAATCGAGACGATGAATTCCTGTACACCATAGATGGTGTCCCACTCGAGGACGTCGACAAGCAGTGCCTCCTCGGCATTCACATCACAAGCGACCTCTGATGAAACGTTCACACCGATATCGTGCGGGCCAAGGCGGCGCAGGTGCTGGGTTTTGCGGCCCGTAATCTGCACGGGTGCACGCCGCTCGTCAAGAGGATGGCCTACCTGTCGCTAGTGACTTTCGGCCTCCCCGCCTGGCACCCAACCACAGTTGAGAACACTACCAAGCTTGAGAGGGTGCAGAGAAGGGCATTGCATTTCATACATGGCCGTAACCTCCCCCCACCCTGTGACCAGAAGCAGGTTATGCCATTGACCATGCACCAGCAATACACCGACCTGGTGTTTTTTAAAAGATGCCTCAGTAACGCCACAGATTTTGACGTGTGTGCGCGCATCATCCAGGGCAGAGTGTTGAGAGGTGACGATAGTAGGCACACCCACCTCCAACCCCCTCCGGCCAAAAGAGTGCTCGGCCGCCGTGCTTTTTCTTTCCGGGTTGCTAACCCATGGAACGACCTGCTGCCCGCCCTCAAAGACTGCCCAGTAAGTCAATTCCCTTCCATGTGTAAGGCGTACTTATGGGAGAACTAACTACAAGTGCCGTGTTAGTTTCACGTGCTTTAGCAAGGCTCTTCGCGGCACAAGATTTCTAAAAAGATATCAAGTGTTTTAGCAAAATATTTTCTAGCGTCGACGCCTTTTCATGTTGTTAAAAAATGTAACAACAACAAGGATAAACAATAAAATAAAAATAATAATAATAATAATAATAATAATAATAATAATAATAATAATAATAATAATAATAATAAACAGTGTTTATTTTATACCTTGGCAAAGCTTAAGGCCAAAGGGCCTTTTGTTCTGCTGAACCAAGCACAATACAAATTTAAATTTAAGATTATTAATTATACAAGTAAAAAATAACCACATAAGTAAAGAATAACTTGACTAGTGAACAATACAAAGATATAAAAATGATAAAAAAAAAAACTAGTACAAGTAAAATAGCATGTTAATATCACTTATGAGTTTGAAGTACAATAAACAGTTCAAGTAATAAACTTTAAGTATGTAATTTTTTCATTAATACTAGATGTGAAACACCGTGGCACACGTCACGGCCTATTGTTACACACGTAACGCAATTTTGGACATTTATTTAGTGGACAAATTAAAAACATAAAAATCTTCATTTGTTAACAGTTAGTTAGTTATTAGGGTTTAAGGGCACACAACACTAAGGTTATTAGTGCCCGTATTCTCTTTTAGAGTGATGTGCTATTTTTTAAATTCTATTATACAGCTTTGTTGATTTCAGATATTTAAAAACATAGTTCAGACCACAAAATGTGATAAAACAAAAATTCCCAGCCCAGAAACCGGACACCCTCGTGTAAAGGCTCTTATCTCACATTGAACAAGCACTTTCTGAACATCAACTCCTCAGGCTGCACGGACGGAACAGACGGAGCACGACGATCGCTTCTCTGACAAGCAGGGCCGAATAGAGAGAGAACTAAACCCTCCAGTCTGGACAGACAGACAACCTCCTGAAGTGAACAAAAATCTTACAGAATGATGAATGAGAACGCAGCAAAGACATACAGCAGCAATAGAAGTTAACTCTATGTACTGTGGAGGCCCAATGAGACTAGAACGAAGAGCGTGGACAAAACACGTCCGCCTGCGACAAGAACAACAGACCGACTGCGAGGCCGTCGCTATACTCACTTTACTGTGTGCGCGCAGGTGGTAGTCAAAAGGTGCTGGGCGGCGAGTTCATATCGAAGCTGCATGAAAAGTGCATTAACGGTATTCAAATCGCGTTGATGACAGTAGCAAATGTGCTTTTTTATGTGTGTAATTAATTGGTTGTGAGTAATATTTCAAGATATATAGTGACGGTCATCGTGATATAATTATTATCGCTGATATCGCCATTTCAGGGATTTAACTTACTTCAAAAGCAATACTTGTAAGTAGACACAGTGGCCATGCAATCGATCACCAGTTGGCCTTGCCTAGCCTGCGTTGCCCGGTGGTTGTAATGTAATGATAAACTCTGATCACCTGACCGCCGACCGGTCCAATACTTTGGCACAATTAAATCAAGAGATAACACCTTGAAACCTTCTCCAACATAACGTATTTTTATAACTAGGAAAACGCCAAAGTCGTTGTTAAACGAGTGAGTGAACCAAGTGTTGAGTACCCGGGAACATCCCCTTTCATCCCCTATACCTAAGGCTGGATCTAGCTCAGTATGGAAAATTATACCGGGTACTCAACACATGGCTTACACACTCATTTAACAACTACTTTGCGTTTCCCTAGTTTAAATTGAACATTCAAAATGTGAATCGTGTTCAAAACGTATTAGCGTGAAACATTAACAAATTTCCAATATAAAACAAAATCACCTAATTTTTATTTCCCATTTAACACTCCTCAAAAATAATATGTGGTTCTAAAAATATAAAAAAGTTCTACGCAACGGGTTTCGAACCCCAACCCTCCGTACGGTAGGTTATATGCTTACCAATTGGCCATGCAAGCCACGTAATTATCGTCCCGCTAGCTGCTACTAAACAAATGCTTTCGATATTTAAAAAATCACATATTTATTTATTGTGGGATTAAATTGCGATGGATCTAGCTGATTTTGTTAGCAGTTCTCAATAAACTCGTACCGGATGTCTGTTTAAAATTTCAGCCCAATCTGTTCAGCGGTTCGGCTGATTTTCGACGTACAGACAGACAGACAGAATCACAGAATGAGACCCGTTCGAGTTGAATGGAGACACTCGGTCGCTCCGCTCCCTCGTTTAATAACTATAATTTCACCAAATTGATAAAAAATAATAACATTTATTGTAAATTTACAGTAAGGATGCAGACTAAATAATATGCAGAAGAACAATATGGTTAAAAGTCAGATGGTTTCAATTTGTTTTCATTTGACCTGTCAATTGATCATCCATCCACATACCAGTCAATTACCACTAATTTATGATTATGTCTAATTTAACTAACACTAATTTGACAAAACAAATTATCATAGAAGATGCCTTCCATGCATGGATATAAGGTAAAATAACTGAAGATCAGTTGTGTGACTGAGTGGGTAGACTCTAAATACGGATTTATTTATTTCAGTTGGCTGGAGATGGAATAACAAATTATTCTCAATTCTGATCTTTAGTTACAACTTCTATTCCATCTTCAAAATTAAATCTATTTTTCTATCAAACCATTTATATTTTAGGGAGTGAAACTCTCCGCGAGGATTTTGATGGCCCACACATTGAAATCTAGACCGAGAACGACGTGATAAACTACAAGACACTTTAACCTGGTAGAACGTATGCGTATATTGTTACAAGTGATAAAAAGAAAAAATATTATTTGCTTGAAAAAATATATACTTTGTGTGAATTAAATTTGGTTGACCAAAAAATTACTTCAAAGGGGAATTTTTGAAAGCTTTTTTTTTAAGTTTGAAGGCTCACTGTCCAAAAACGGGTTCTCTCAGAAGCGAGTACAAGAGGCGACAATTTTACAAAAGAAGAATTCCAGTATGTTGCTCATCAAGAATTATCGTTAGGGCGGACATATGGCAAAGAGCGTTTCTTTTGTTATGTCCCCATAAAAGACATTATTCAAGCTCTATTTGAAGATAAATCTGTGCAAGAGCAATGACACCCCTATTAAAAACGATTCAAGAATTTTGCGGGACATTTCTGATGGCCCTATTTTTAAAGAAAACTAACTTTTTCTAGAAGAACGTGGCACAAACATGACCAAGGTGTTTATTAAATTCGTTGATCGTCGCGATGCCAACACACTGCTACCTTTGCTACAGGAGGAACTAGTGCATCCGGGTACAACAGTGCTAAGTGACGGTTGGGGGGCCTACCTGGACATTAACAACTTGCCAGAAGGACACCATCATTGGTCTGTAAATCATTCGGAAAACTTTGTGGCGCCAAACAATCCTGAGGTACACACGCAATCAATCGAATCCCGACATCAAAAACTGAAAGCAAGACACAAAGAAGAGTATGGAACACACCGGGTTCTCCTAGCGTCCTACATGGATATGTTTGTATGCGGTCCAGATGTAATGTTTCATGCCTGTTCACAAATGCGACATATTTATCCGGTAGAATCAATTTATTAAACATTCGATGAATGAAGTAGGTGTGAACTGGGTATTTGTCACCACAACACCTTTAACGTCGCTATTTTAAATATGGAGGAACTTTTTATGGAAAAGTACTTTCGTTCAAAATAGCAACGTTCAATCTTTTCACTACGGTCATTGAACATTTTCATAATCTTTCGGCTTTGGCCGGTTGTCTGTGAGCATAATAAAACCCGGGGAAAATGTGCATATATGCATACAACTGCGTACCACCACAGATTAAGTACTGCGGTAGGCGTATCGTAGGCTACAACCCAGAATTGGAAGAAGGCCTATCTATTGTGTACCCTTTGGATATAGGATACACAGGGGCCTATGTGATGCCATACCTTAAATTACTTGCCTAATATCTAGGCCTATGTAGGCCATAGATTGAGACATATGCCTTATATAACTAATAATGGATTTCATTTATTTTTTCTAGATTGAAGATAATGGCAACTCCTTGGCTGGCCAACAGATCAGCCATATTTTTACAGTTGAAGAGGTGGGCCTGGCACTTTGTCAAAATACTGTGACTAAACAAGATATAAAGCCAAAATCAAAGATCACAGTCAACCCACCAGCTTTGGCAAAAGAAGTGTCGTACCCTTCACCCCTGCCAGAGCTCAGCCCATTTTTGGCTCAACAAAACCAAATGAGAAAATATTCACTACACTTTGTGAACGAGTGTGGCCTTTTTTTAAGCTCTCTTACTAATGAGCGCCCTACCTGTAGGAACCACGAAAAATTTTCCCGGGCAATAGTAAATGCATATCCTGAGTTTCAGGACCATGCAACACTAAATCAAATGTAAATATTTGCATACCATATAGCCATACCATAGCACTTCCAATCATGTAGGCCTATAAAAGTATATTTGCTTGTATATTTTTATTTTGATTTTTTTGTAGTAATTTGTCAATCCAGGAAGCCAGCATGGAGCAGCTCACAATACTCAACCTCCTTTGGAGAAGCCTCGAGGTTTGCCATGCATAGAGATGCACGACCTCCTTAGCCTGAACGAGATACTAAAGACAATGGGGATATGAACAAGAAGGTAAGGGAAAGTTCTGCTGTTTATACTGGTTTATTTTAAATTTTCTATGCCTCGGTTGTCAACCACTACCTAATTTATAATGCCTGCCAGAGTGTGCCTGCCACTTGTGTGTGTCTCCTACTGTTGCAGCTAACTGAGCTACAAAATTGACATGCCAAATAAGGCAGCAAAACCATGGTACTTGCAAGAGACAGACATTTTACCGATCATTCATTTAGAAATTCTAGTTACTGAACTGAAACTTTGTTATTGCGGAATGAATTGGAAGTTTGAACTTAATAAAACGATATTGTAGAAATCCAATCATATTCTTGGCTACTTTTCTTAGTAGGCGCAATTTTGTTAAGCTGAACAACCTAGCAACAATCTACTACCTGTACATGCAGTACCTTAACCACACATCTCCACCACTCCCACTAACATCAACACCTGCACTAAGACCCCAGTAAAACAACAACCCGAGCACAGAAACCAGCCCAATTTTTTGTGTGTTGAGGCCCCTTTTCCCACCTGGGAAAAGAACATAACACTTTCAGAACATCAATTTACAGTATGTACGGACGGAGAACAACACTCACATAACGAACGTTTCTTTGACAAGCAGGGCAAATGCATGCGAACAAAGCTCCAGTCGGACAGAACAGACAACCTCCTGACGTTAACAAACATCAAACAGAATGATGCGAGGAGATAAACAGGCAACACTTGCTCCAACAACACATTCAACAGCAATGGAAGCTAACTACCTTGTGCTGTGGAGGCCCAACAAGAACACACCGAAGAGGAATGACAAAACACGTCCGACTGAAACAAGAACAACGGGCCGACTGCGAGGCGAGGTTGCCTTGCCGCTGTGCTGAGTGAAAATGGCAGTTAAAAGGTGCGGGGCGGCGAGGTCATTTCGATGTTGTTCGTCAGATTCATTAAAGATTTTTAAAATTGCATTGGTGGCAAGAACACATGAACTCCGAGGGTTGTAATTCAATGGTTATGAGTGAGTCATCTACATGTGTAGCAAGGTTCATTGTGACGATGCAATATTGATGCAAATATTGCCTCCCACATGAAATTTTCTGTTATTGCGGACATACTGTATCACGGAGCATTCACGTCACACACATAGTACCTGTTGTTAAGAGTTTGTTAGCTAGTGTTGTTTAAGGGAATTCAACAGTAGTTATCTCTGCCCCAATGATTTTTTCGTTGTTGTCGTATTTTGGTGTAAATATATTATATCTACAAAATAAAGTATTTTTAGTTTAAATTTGTTGTTGTAATTTTACTCGTTGTAGACTTTTCAAACCTTGTTAATTATAATTAATGTTCTCCTATTTGCAATCCACTCTAAGTAAACCGGGTACCTCCTTTGTGTGACCTCACACTTAACACAACCAGACACTTTCCTAACATCAACCCCTTGGACTGTACTTACAGAACAGACAGCCACCAACACTCACATAACGAACACTTTCCTGACAAGCAGGACGGAATAAAGAGCGGACAAACCTTCCAGCCTGGACAGAACAGACAGCCTCCCGAAGTTAACAAACGTTAAAGTTAACGATGCGAGAACAATAACAGCAAATATTTGCTCAAACAACACGTTCAGTGTGGCATTTAATTGTACTATTGCAATAATATTCAAAATTTTCAAATAATAATAATGATGACTGCACAAATAAATACTGTCAGGCTAATGTACATTTTATCGAAAGTTATAACCCCTATAGTAGGCCTATGCAATCTTTCATAGATGATAAAAAGGAGCTGTTAACTCTAATGTAACAAAAACAATCAAACATGCCTAGGCCAAGTACCTCATCTGCTGTTCCAACACGGGCTAAATCAAATAGGCAAACAAAAAAGCCAGACATATTAAAAGAGTTTGATTTAAATACAAGATCTCCAAAGTCGACTCATTCAAAATCCAGAAATTTAAGGATAGAACATGTGGCTTCAATATGATTCTGTTCCGCAAGAGCGCGCCACGATAGTGCAATTTTTTCCCATATGCCATTTTTATCCTAAACATTTCCCCTCCTGTGCCAGCCAGTCCCACTCTAGTCCAGCGGAGCGCACGTGCAAGCCGTCTACGCTAGGGCGACGCGACGGCCTTGTGTGGCCTCGAATTTCTACCACTCCACCACTCAAAACGAATGTAAATGTAGAAGCAATAATCTAATTTGCAGCATCTCTGTTACGATTTCTATTATGTGGTATTCTTATTTAAAAATAAGTCCTCCTTGTAAATCAGTTTTTATAACTGAATAGGATAGACGTTAGTAAAGAAATAATTAAATAAATAGATAGATAAATAAATTTAAAAAAAAAATGATCTTTTGTCATTTAATATTTGTCCGACTGTACCAGGTAATAGAAAATAGAAAATAGGTTAGTGGAGAGACTGTAATAATAGACGAATAAATAAAGTGTATTGACACTTGTATAATAATTTGTTTTAACTATTATATATTATGTTTATTAATTTCGTCATTGTTCACTTACTAATTAATTATTTACTGAATTTATAACATTGCATAGTCGCAAAATAAATCTATAATTTCACAAGTCCACAAAGACAGAACACGGCTTGTGTTCTGGGTTTGTCTCTCACATTCCAGGTAGGCGCCTTAGACAACAAATTAATCATTGAATGCCAGTGTTGTACTCTGCCTTATACCAATATATAATAATACGAAAAAAAAAACTTTGTAATAAATTGTGATACTATAATTATACAGACTAAATTGTCTACATTTCTCGAATTGGTTGGTCGGGAAACACTTCCGTAGGTGGAATTGTTAATATCACAATTCAGAAGTTAAAAAATCCATCCCGATTGGAGTTCGAACCCGAGTCTCTCACATTCCAGGTAGGCGCCTTAAGCCAACTAGACTAGATCCTGGAGTGAGATGTGTGTCCAATGCGTAGACGGGTCAGAACAACCTCTTCGCGTCGAGAAGAGCGCTTTGAAGAGAGCCAAGGTGTTACATCGTCTTTTATTTCGCGAAGCTTTTTATTTTGCATGATATACCATTCTTCGCACCACTTTTCTGTAAGTTTGCGTTTGAAGATTGCTTTAAGATCAGGCGTTACAACTTAAATGGAATTTAAAATTGAAGTTGTTGCTCTCCGTTGAAATTGCAGAGTCAACTGAATTGTTAATTCTTGAACCGTCTGTAAAAATATTTTTGAAATCTTTGTAGTTGTAGCGCTAACTGTACCGCTAAGCTAACCGAATAACTAGCCACGGCTATATCATTGACCCTACCATAGGATTTGAAGGTGATACTGGACATGCGGAGAAGGTGGATCGAGAAAATTGATTGATTGGATATTGCTTAACGTCTCATATTTATGCAACTTGGCTAATCGAGACAAAGGGAGGGACGTAAGGGATGACGCGGGGGACAAGGGGTAGACAGGCCTGTGCTGGTCAGAACCAGCCACAAGCGTATGGGGCGGGCAGGGGTTCCCCCACGTCGTGGTCGTCTCCGTCTGTGTCATCATCCGTCCGTGTTGTCATTGTCGTCGCCCTCGGGGAGGTAGTCAAAGGGAAGGGGACAGTTCCCCGACGACGACCCAGAGCTCGCCATTAGTTTCAGGGAGAAGAACTCCCCTAATCACGGGCCAAACCACGAGAAGGATGCCGTCCCATATTTTCTCACCAAATATGATATAAAGGAAATTGAGGTGATCGGGCTCTTAATAGGAGCAAGAGTGCGTTTAACTTTGGCCCAGTTCTTTGTCACTTTGTCGGAGCCAAATTTTGATTTAAGGACCTCTGAAAAAAGTTAGTTAGTTTGTTTGTGTTGTTTAAGGGCACTCCAATGGTGAGTTATCAGTGCCCGTAAAAGTTTTTTTATTGTTGACATATTTCAAATGTTAGTTAAATTACGTGAAAACAGGTCTACATTGTGCAAGAAAATAAAAATATTTTCATGTGTTTTGGAATCTTCAGATAAACTTTCATTGAGTGTAGATTTAAATTTAATAATTTCCTTTCATTATTGTTCTTTGTACATGTTAATAAACCACGTTTAGTAAATAAAACTACACCACACACATCATATAGGTAAGGGTCTTTACCTCTTGTAAGATATCCATGGATGGACAGTTCAAAGTGATCAAAAGGTGGGAGAAGCCAACAACCCAAGATTCCACCAGTGAATACTAAAATATGAAAAACATTTATGTTTTTCTAGATACATACTTGCAACATTGGAATTTTTTCCTGATTACCTGTCCAAGTCCAACTATATTACTATTACAAAAAATGGTGTTTTGATTTTGATTTTTTTTTCGTAATCTTGAAATTAGCTCAAGAGACAACAGGTCATGCATAAATCATACTTGCAAATGTTTAAAATAAGTTTTTGTCTAAAACCCAAAAAAGCCCGAAAAAAACAGACAGGGAGGGTTTTTCGAAAAAGCTGGGTTTTTGCCAATCCCGCCTCAAAACCAAGGTATATCACATTGCATGTTACCAATTACGGGCAAACAATTATAGAAACTAGTAGTATAAGTAGTAGTAGTTATTGGGGTTTAAGGGCACACAACACTAAGGTTAAGCCAGAGGTTTAGCCGAGCTCGTTTAACCGGTTCCCACTCGAACACCGAAGTTAAGCAGAATCGGGAGTGGTCATGGGTAGAGTGGGTGACCGCTATGTCCTGAAACTCACGTATACCGCTGGTTATATTAGATAGGAGGGTTCGAAAGTTAGTGGAAGGGCTTCGTTCTCCTCGACGTCTGCTCGGCAGTCCGGGTAAGTGGAGGAACCTATATGACTGTCAAAAGTTACACCGTCCTGTCGCTACATGCCGGTACCGGGTTTCCCCTCCTCCCTTCCGTTTATACTTCATCCTTATCTATCACCACTCACCGTCTCGATTAGCCAAAGTGCATAAATATGAGACGTTAAGCAACATCCAATCAATCAACACTAAAGTTATTAGTGTCCGTATTCTCGTTTACAGTGACGTGTTATTTTTTAAGTCCTGTCGTACAGCTTTGTTGATTTCAGATATTTAAAAACATTGGCAATATTCTTAGATTCATACGACAAAATTTCTTTTAAATTAGGTTTTATTTTACAATCATTCCTTTCGTCCATTTGTTGATGATGATGATCTTTAAATAGGGAACATTCCTGGACTCCCACGTTTATTTAAAAAATGTCTTCTTCTGTCTTCCTTTGAAAACAGGGAACTTTTTATTGTGTTAACATCTAGGTACCTATTATTTTCACGATGCAGAATGGGGTACCGCTGATACAAGACATCCTGAATAAGTACCAAGAGTATCTGGCAAATGTGGGACCATTTAAGAATTTCCGGACGAACAAACTGATGTGGGTCCAAATATCTGCAGACCTTCTAGCAGCAATGTCAATTATAAAATTACCACTTCAATGTGAAAACCGGAACAAAATAGTTTTAAAGCAAAAGAATGAAGTGTGCTCTGAAAATAGCACTTCCGGCTCCAACAGAAAAGTTGTAGAAGTTGAAGAAGAGGTCAATAAAATTAAGGCAATTGATGACATTGTGAAGACGGAAATGCTTCGAGGTGTGGGGCGCGTCGAGTATTCCCAGAAAAGGAAGACGAGATCGGAGGAAGGTGGATGTTATATTACTAGGAAGCTTAGCAAACGCTTTTTCAGGCGTGTTGTTGGATGTTATATATGTTATACTGGTGCGAGAAAGAAAAGTTGATATAAAAATGGAAATGTAGGCAGACATGAAAAAAGCTTACTTTTTAATTCTTAAAAATGATCTTTTGGCAATGATTATTTTACTAGTATGCAATCGATTTTCATTTAGGGTGCTGTCTGGGAGTTAATGCCAAAAGAAATTGAAAAACTGTAGCAATAATTGTATAAATAATGTTGCATTCAATACCTAATATACAATAATTAAGCACTGAATCAATGAAATTTCGTAGCTAAATAATATTTGATTATAATAATTCATATATATTTCTGATTTCAGCTTTTTCTAGTGGTGTATGCCCTTATGTCACACAAAACGGAGGCAGCATACACTCAACTTTTCAGAAGCATTAAAGAGGAGTTGGCTACAAATATGCGTCTTGAACTTTTTATATCTGACTATGAGAGAGCAACAATAAAGTCTGCCACTGTGCACTGTAGCCTGTGTAGATGGCGGTCAAACAGTTCGGGTCGGAGAGGTCATATCGATGTTGTACGGTAAGTGCATTGAAATTTTTCAAAACCATACTGGTGACATAAGCACACGAGCTCCAAGATGTGTGGAATTTAGTTATCTTTTTCAGTTATTTAAACCAGTTATATGAATTAAATGTATAACACTATAAAACAAAAAAACCATAACAAGAAACCAGCACCAGTAAAGTGTGTCAAGCTTGTAATCTCGCACGCCTGTACGGACAGGACAGAACAGACAGAGCACAACACAGAGATGCCGGGCAGGGCAGAATAAAGACAGCACAAAACCTTTTAGTCTCGACAGAATAAAGCTCCTTAATTGAACAAACATTAAACAGAATGATGGAGGACACAACAGCCAAGACTTGCTCAAACAACACACCCAACTGTAATAGAAGCTAACTCTTTGTAGGGTACTGTGGAGGCCCTGTAAGGAGAGAACAAGGAGCTTGCACAAAACACATCCGCCTCCAACAAGAACAACAGACCGACTGCGATGCGATGCGTGGCTCTCTGCTGTGTGCATGTAGCTGCAGGTGGTAGTTAAAAGGTGCGGGGCGGCGAGGTCATATTGACGCTACACGTGAAGTGCATTGGAGGTTTTAAAAATCACATTGGTGACAGCAGCACACGGACTTTAAAGTGTGTAATTAATTGGTTGGGTGATTTTCTATATGTGCATTAAGGTTCATCGAGACGATACGATAGTTTGTTGTTGTTGATATTGTGTGTTATTGATGGAATACTGTAATACGGCGCATTACACGACGTGTAATACACGTCCCCCTCAACACTTCAAAGTTTCATTTCATTTCTTTCTTTCTTTATTGCATACAGTACAGTTGATCATGCTGGATGATATGGTATTTGCCATATATACACCTATTGGAAGTACAATCTGTAAAGATAGATGGGAGACGAGTACATTTGCGGATATATATCAAATGTTCAAGGAGAAGTCTCCTATTCACCAAATCGGATTTTCGAAGTTTGCTGAACTGCGCCCTAAAGAGTGAGTTCTGCCAGGTGCAAGCAGCACACATACAGTATGCGTTTGTACCATCCGAATCACGGACGATTTGCCAGGCAGACAATTTGCCAGGGTCTATTTTGAGGGGCCAGGCAAGTGTATGAGGTCACGGTGGGGCTAGGACAACTTGCCAGGCTAGAGTGTGACGTCACGGAGGGGCTAGGACAACTTGCCAGGCATAAATGAAGGGCTAGGACAATTTGCCAGGCTACAATGTGACGTCACTGAGAGGCTAGGACAACTTGCCAGGCATTATTGGAGGGCTAGGACAACTTGCCAGGCTGGTGTTGACATTGACAGGAGCACGTGGTAACACATATCTGAACTGCAGGAAGAGTAATGCCAAAAGCACCGAACTTGTAAAATTAAAACCCAGGGACATGGTGGTAGTTCTTGTCAGAATCCTGAAATTCAGGAGATGGCGGAGTATTACCCCCCCCCCCCCCACCGCTTACCCATAGACTATTGAAAAATTTATAAAATAATGTTTTAGTTATAGTTATTCGATTGTATTCCAAATAATAGGGAATTTGCATAAGTTCCAGATAGAGGTAAAAGTATCTGCAATATATAGATATTCTTCTATAAATTATATAAACGTTAATATTAGGTTTTTAAAGTTATTCGTTCAATATCTATTGAGGGTCAAAGTTTGACCTTTAAAATTGCCCGCACATTTATTTTGAAACGGTTGCCTACGTCACCGGCCCTCATACGAACACGGCCGCCTAGATAAATAACGAAATTCCCTCCTTCTACCAAAGTCTTTATCAACATTGTGTTTTTACTTAGGAAGCTTCGCAAACGCTTTTTTAAGGCGCGTTGATGGATGAGCGTAATTGTTTAAGGGGTTGTTTCACTGAAAATGTATGAAAAACCAGCAATTTTGCATTATTAGTGTTTTAATTGTTTTTTAAGTTTACTTTTTTATTTATTGACATCATAAATTTATTTAATGCTGATATGGGATGGCATTGCTGTGGCAGCACGCACCACAAATTCTACTTCCGCTTCTTCGGTACTTTGACGAAACTTATGTGTCGGGCAAGCAAGAGCCATTGCGTCACCCAGTGGGTTTTCAAGGACCTCAAGGTTTTCGACATGTCCCGCCCCTCTTCCCGCCGCTATTGTGGAATGTCCATGTAGCTACCCTAAATGATGAAGACCGAACAAACAACCTTGCAGAGGGATGGAACAACGCAATAAAAGCTATAATTGGTCATTTCCATCCATCCTTTTGGACTGCAGTGGAGTCATTTCAAAAGGACGAAGCTGTAACAAGAACGTATCTGCTCCAAAATGACCTTGCACAATTGGAACCTAAAAAGGCACGTACTTCTACGGTTCGTTTGCAAACCAGCCTCAAGCGCCTCTTAACAAGGTACAACACTGCACCACAGCCAGATATGATACAATTCCTGCGAGCCATCGGCCACACCATTCGGGTTTAAAAGACCAAAGTTTTCCACTACATACTATTCAGATACTTGCAGCAACGGCAAGGCATGTTTGGAACAACTAACAACTAATTTTGAATTGCGTAACTTGGAGTTTTACCTTCAATGATGCTTTTAGTTTGTAATTTGTATGTATTTTATTGTTTAATGATACTATTTTCTGATAAATTGATTCTTTCCTTATTTTGCTACGCTTTAAAATGTATTTAATTTTAATTTATATGCTATAACATAATTAACCAATAATACAAACGGGAATGATATTGATAATAAGAACTGTTAAAAAAAAAAAATCGCAAATATCCCCTGCGAACGTCTTGCGTGTGTTGGAATTCTGCTGTTGTAACGGTTAAAGTAAATACGTGATCAAATTATCGAAATGCATGAAAAAATGTCACAGGGAACGATATTTCGTTTGTATTTCCTGAGTGTTGATTACATGTGTCTGTTTCCTACTGACTTGCTTTAACTTTGCACGCCTTTTAAATATTGTGCTTGCCTTGTTTAAATTATGGATCATGTAACTATTAAATTACTAATTTGAATCTCAATGATGCGTAACTCTTTCTTTAAATTTTTTGTAAATGTCGTCACCCTAGTACTTATTTGGGTCATATCCCATTTTGTTTTTTTTAGCTTGTAGCATGACAGCCTCTGCCTTTTCATTTAGGCCTTCAGCCACCAAATCTTTCATTGTTATGTCAAAGTAATTGCCTATGTGGTAAAATAATATAATATGTCAATCAATCAAAAATCTTGCATATCAATGCAAGGGAGGTGACGATAAAGCACCCTGCTAAAGTTGAATAGTAATTAGGTTGGTGCAAGCCAGACCTAGTCAATGTTTGTGGTAAAAATGACTGATGTTTGTGGTCAGGAGTATAAGGGCAACACATTCCTGAATAATTGGCCGGTTTAGAGGGCGAAACAAGCCAGTAGCCATGTTGTCCGAGCAGGTCGCATGAGTGCGCCACTATACGGCAAACCCATGCACACCTGTTCTGCTATCGGGCTTAGCCAAGGCCTCTTTCAAGTGGTGAGTTTTTGTCGAGTGTTAGCTTGTCAGGTGGTCAGCCTGTAAGCTTGTGCTGCGTTAGATTGGCAGTGTGACGTGGCTGGGCCAATCACAGGTCGTCCTGAGTGCAATCGGCGGGAAAATCGCCGTAGGCGGACGGAAGTGGGTTGACAAAGGGAGAACTCGCTCACTTGCTACGGGGTCACAAGAGGAACCAGTCTAAGAAACCACCAGTGCTTCAGTGCGTGTGTTTTTAGTAAAATGAGCAAGTCAACCGCTATGGAAGTGAGTTATCGGTCGTTTACGAGCCTCAGTATGAGGAGGGTTATAATAAACCCGTTTTAAAGTTTTAAAAAAAAGTAATAGTTTTCCAGTAAATTACACTCGTGATAGCCAAGCGCTGAGCTAGTTACGTGGCCAGCTAAGTAGTCATGCGCGAGTGAGGTAACGACCACTGCTTTCAAAAATGGTTGCCTCTTTCGGATACGTGCGAGAGTGGAGTGTGACGTGCAGTTTTCGTAAATAAAAAGTATAATTATTCGGGCCAGTCCGGTACAACCCTCTGGAATGTCCACCCACATGGACATTCCATCGGTTCCATCAGCATTCACCAGCATCAGCGATCTTCACAACTCAAGTAAGACAAAATATTCACTTTGGTAACCACCCGCTCCAAAACGTGGGAAATCCAGAGAGCGTCGGGACGACGTAGGGGCCAGGGCAATTCCTAGGACGTCGACACTGTGGCGGGGTCCTAGCTTCAGGACCGCCATATTGGGACCGAAGCGGCGTCACCCACGCCAAAAAGCAATAGGCTCTCGAAGGCAGTCATTGCTCCTGCTTCGCTTGCTTCCCCCTCCCCCCTCTTCGACCATCCTCATCGGGGATCTGATGGCAACAGCATCAACACACACACCCCCTCCCCTTCTTGCGTCGTCACTCGTCGCTACAGCAACGAGCGTAATATTTACCATTGTCATGAATGTAATTGTTTGTATTTGTAATTGTGTTTAGTATCATGTGCTTGAGTAAGGTGGATCCATCCTTTTTAAATTCACATTTCATGTCGTAGTTTGCATTCTAAATCGTTGGAAATTATACTTGAACTCACCTTTTAAAATCACTCTCTTTTATGACTACTGCATGCACGTCCTAGTAAACTCCTATCAATTATCAAGTCAAAGCCTTCAGCGACCCATTTTAGCGTTATATAATAGCTATAGGTACAGCTACCAGCCGGAGTCCCGAGTGCAGCCGCAGGACATCGCAGCCGAGGGTGCGGAGTGGCACAGCGCTAGCGCGAGGGTACAGGTACCTCACTCACCTCTCCTCTGGGAAGTGTTGTATTTAGTTGTGTCCCACATGTCACCCGTGCTCACATTCAGCTGTTTTGTGTAAGGCAGTGATTTTGTTCACCACCATCTTAGAGTAAGTCCAGGTCAAGGTTATTCGCGTGTAGGATCGCGATCGTGAACGAACTTGTATGTACGTAAGAAAAACCCCGAGATAAAAATAAATTACGTTAGTACAGGCTCTAGATATTACAAGCTAAATATTTAGTTTGAGTGTTATAGTTGCAAGAGCTCATTGTAATTATACTAGGAAAACTCCAAAGTCGTTGTGAAACGAGTGAGTGAGTCATGTGTTAAAAACCCGGAAACGTTCCCTTTCCTCCTCCTACCTAAGGCCTCCCTAGCCTATCATAGGCTAGAGTGGCGCATTATGGCCTTACAGTTGACGCGCCCTTATAACAACTAAACTCAAAACCCTATTAATTATACCTATATAATAATTATTATCATCAAAATTAAATACAAATGTTCCCGGGTACTCAACACATGGCTCACTCACTCGTATATCTTTCAACGAGTTTGGCGTTTCCCTATACTATAATCATTGCACACAAATTTGTGGTCACAGACCCTTGTTCAACAGATACACCCCAGGCTAAATGGAACGGCCAGCAAGTTTATGACTCCAAGACTTAGGACGTGTCTGAACCATGTTCTCAGTCTCAGTCTCATTCTCAGTGTCTCATTCTCATTCTCAATGTCGCCGATGTCGGTCTCATTACTAGAAGCACCGCCTGCTCGAATGGGATGGACCCAAATAGACTGCCTGTTTTGTGAGTCATTTTCCCATGTTAAATAATTGACCAAGAAAAAGACAGAGCTTTGTAGGAATTCCGCAAGAAAGCGCCAGCTACGGCGCCTTTTTGCGTCAAACAATTTGAAGTTGCAAAGAAGCTCCAACTTAAAACCTTTATCTAAGATCTCTGGTTGTAACTGTTTGTGTGTGTGTGACTGTGTGTCGGTAAACAAAACCTGTCATGTTTCTTCGTATACTCAACAGAGCGTGCTAGTTACGGCGCAAAAATCTTCTTTCATCGACTGTGATTAGGACCGAAATGTTGGCTCACAAAACAGGCAGTCTATTTGGGTTCATCCCATTCGAGCAGGCGGTGACTAGAAGTGTAACTTTCGGTGGTTTCTTGATAGGAGTATCAACAATGCTATCAACATCAAAACAAACAGACGAACAGCCGTGGAGTTGACACATGCAGGTGGCCGACTGATTACGATCTTAACAGTTCTTTTAAGTGTTTACATAACGTTTCCTTATCAAATTTGACTCTGTACCTACTATTAATTACTATATTATTTATTACATTTAATAACTTATCTGGTTACTCAACGTGATTTGGAAGTGTTTTAGTTCGATCGTCTCCCGAGGCCGCCATTTTGTTAGTATTAAGAATGAAAACGAGTGTGGTTATTTCGTTACTTGGTTTCATTCCCGTTCTCAGTCTCGACCCTTCGTAAGCTTACATTGCTTCTGACGTCACCGATTATTGATGACGTAAAACTGAGAATGAGAATGAGACTGAGCCACGTTTTTCAAGCAATCCGACACGTCCTTAGTATAGATACTTCCCCAGCGTCAATGTAGGCTTATTAAAAATTGAAGACAATTTAGGCCTATAGACGAACAGAGAAAATGGTTTTTAGTTTATTTGGTTTCAGGGCGCGTCAACCGTTCGGTTATAATGCGCCACTCTAGCCTTTGGGATATAGGGAGGAAAATCCTATGTTGGTCAGAACCAGCCACGAGTATATGTAAAAGAAAATGGGGGGTTCTCACGTCGTGGTCTTCATCGTCTTTGGCATCGTTCGTGTTATCATGGTCGTCATAGAGAAATAACCATGGTCGTCGTCGTCGAGGAGGTCGTCAGGGAAGAGGTAGAGGTCCCCGACGACGACTGCCAGAGGTCGCATCTTTTCGGGGAGTAATATATACTTTTCTTTTATACTTACCAGCTGATGTTTGCGAGACTCTTTCCTCGTCTTTTACGATTAGCAGAGCTATGCTCAGTGCCAAATGCACGACCATACGGCTTAGGCCTACGTAAAGTGTACAAATTCATGCGTAGAATTTATGGCGTAGGTTAGGATAAAGTAGGTGGTCTATAGTCTACAATTTTAATTATACCTTTATACGGCGTAATACTGCGTAGGCCTATATACTGCGGTATTGCACTGTTTCTTGTGGATGGTCATCATTTTTAATAAGTTGATAAATCTAAACAATAATATTGACATTACCTTTGAGAATGACATATTGACAACCAAAAACAAATGATAAGACACCGACTTTGAGATATTTAAACTGATAGCGACTGTATCTGAATTGCTTTTATATCGCAGGCTGTGGCTTATTTTACAAATGGTAAATCTAAACAAATGCTATCGATATTTTTTTTAATCACATTTTTATTTATTGTAAGTTTAAATCGCAATGGATCTAGCTGATTTTGTTAGCAGTTCTCAGTTAACTCTTACCGGATGTCTTTTTAAAATTTCAGCGCAATCTGTTCAGCGATTCGGCTGATTTTTTACGTAAACATACACGTACAGAAAAACAGAATGAGCGCCGTTTGAGTTGAATGGAGACCACTCAGTCGCTCCCTCGTTTAATTAAACACTTGTTTTAGCGAGCAAATTTTCGTACAACATGCGTGGGATGAAGTATCAGAATTTCACTTCATGTAATCTCATCGTTTATAAAAAAAACATTTTGGAAAAACTAAAACTAAACAAGAGGTAAAAAAAAACAAGCTTATGCCCTTCTAAACCTAGGGCCTCATGGCGTCTATTTACATTTTAGCAAGCTTTGGCTTAAGCAACATTAAAATATTTTCAAATGATAGTAAGTAAGTAAGTAAGTTTTTTCGTAGAGAGATTGCATAGCTATATATTTCTACCTGTTTAACTATTATCTATTTGACCTTCCTTCTTTATAACGTTCAACAAGGTGTGAATTTGTGAGCCTAGGCCTTGCCTTGCCTAGACTTGCGCAAGGCCTAGGTCTAAGAGTTACCTCCCAAAATCAAAAACAAAAAAGGGGTTGAATAAAGTTGAGTTCAATACTTGATACCGCAACAAACTCATGGTTATAATAATGTATTTATTGACAACAGAATAAAATTCCACAAAGTGCCAATACAATAATGCCTGGAAACAAGAAGTTAATTATTACATGTGACTACATTAATACCTGCGTTGTGGACTTACTAACAGGATATGTAATGGACTTCCACTTAATGTCCAAATACTGCCAGGCTTGTGATATTTAATATATATATATATATATATTAATGAACTAGGTTTTTCGGTTATAATGCCACGTTTATTCACATTAGGCCAACGTTTCGATGAAATTTCACTCATCTTCTTCAGGGCCAATACAAATTAATATATAAAAAACGAAAACTACATTACATTGATAAATTCAGAACAAAACTGGGAAAACAAAATACAACAAAATATAAACAATAGAAATCACTGCACATATGGCAAATTAAAACAACTCAAAGAATCACAACACACAAAAAGAAATGAATGTAACTTTAAATTTTTTGCTGCAAACCCTACCAGATGTAGAGACTTTTCTTACTCAAAAAGATTTTTAAAAAAACATAGCTCCTTGACCTTGAGGAATTTAGAAAAACATGTCGGGACAGGGGTGCAGTAAAAATTAAATGCTACATGAAGCAGACTTACACAAGTCAGCGGCTTGATATAGCCAGCAAAGAAATGACCACAAATGAGGTTCGAGCCGAATGGCCTTTCTTATTTGGGGTAAGTTGGGAACAAGTTTATAAGTACTTGATATCTTCACAAATCAAGGTTTTAGTACCATGTAGCCTACTGTATTTAAGTGAGTAGCCCTAGTTATTAGGGTTTAAGGGCACACAGCACTAAGGTTATTAGTGCCCGTATTCTCCTTTTCTCAAATTTTTGCCTCAACGTTTTAAATTGAAACCTTTTTTATATTGCATCCAAAATTGATATCCACATCATATCTCAAAATCTGCACTGATGGCTTGTACATTTTTTCAGATGGAATAACATTTGCGACCATTTGGAGGAACTCATTGGCTTCGAGTTGTGGGAGAGAAGCAACAAATGTCTTAAACAGCATATTCCGCGCTCTTCGACTACTTGAAATCGCAGGTCAATAACATTAGTGACCAGAATGCAGAGATATTGCCAGCAAGACAAAGATTCTGCGTGACCACATAATTATGAAGAGGAAAGCTGTTCTCTCATCGGTAGAGGAAGAGTTTGATTATGCAGTTGCGACATTAGTGGCTTGGTGGCAGCAGCCAGCAGACCAACTCTACAAGCTTTATCCGGTAGATATTCATTAAATATATTCACTCATATTTGTAGTGCACTTGTTTGTCAAGACACACCTACCTAAAATAAATTAAGAACTGAAACATTTGAAGTAGCCTACCTATTTAATAAGCTGATAGACCCTGCTATCTTAAAAGACTTGTAAAAAATTACAATAAAAACACGAGAAGACTTCTTCGTACAGGCCTGTTTTCCATAAGTTCTCTGCATGTCGATATTGTCTGTTCTATGAATAAATTAACCAACTGGAGTTTAGTATCGTATTAACATCAAACAAATCTAACGCAGCATGATTGCATGAAACATAGCCTACAAGTCTGTATAACTCATGCTCCAGTGCTAGTCTTACATCGAAGACATTTGGTGTTTTCCTAGTATAATATTCAGAGTGATGATAGGTTTTTAGAATTAATTATACATGTTTTATCTCATTTTAGGACACTATTTCTGTTGCTGACATTAAAGCATAGTAAGGATGCCCCGTGTCAACCCTATGTCGCAGTGCTGGGGACTTGCTAGGGACTGGGTAGATACCGTTAAGAAGTCCAGTACAAGATTGATTGATTGGATATTGCTAAACGTCTCATATTAATGTACTTTGGCTATTCGAGACGATCCAGCACAAACTCCAACATACATAAAATGACTTCTGCAGACTTCATTTCTATTAAACCTATAAATACAATAGTAAAAAACACGACAAAGGATTGCAGCAAGGATCCAATACATTGGCGCGAGATTCGTTGGATCAGAGTTGAGAAAGATATGCCAACAGAAATGTTTTATAAAGAGACCCTAAACGAGGACTTGCCTTTTAACAGGGCCAACTGGACGAAACCTCTTGTCGGAAGACCACCGAATGTAGATCCGGGGACCCTGTATGAGGAACCGTTTGAGACTAAGGCTGCAAAGTGGGAGAATTTACAAGAATTGCTTTAGTTGATACCCCCAGTTCATCACTGTTGAACTAAATTTAAATGTGCTCTAAAGACGTTTTACCTACCTAATACACCTGTTTGTTTGCAATGATAAGGAGAAGGATATATAAAACGGATCAAATAATAAACTGTTTCAAATCCTATCAAATCTATTAATTTAAGCATTTTAGACTACCATTCTGTCGCGTTCCAGAAAAAATCAAACCCTCCTCAAAATTTTCATTGCCAATCTTGAATTTTTAGATTAAAAAATACAAGACATTACAGTTTTCACATTTTCAGCAGCTAGGTATCCGAAAGACGTCCAAGAATGTCAGGAGACAATGATTGCTCCATTGATAACTCCATTGACTGCTTCACCAAGTTCATCGATAGCTTCACATACGTCCGCAACATCAACCAATACATCAACCAACAATATCACCCAAAATCAATAGTCTTTACTCCTATCAAATCCCATGGTATAAATTTCCCCCAAATTTAATAGGCTACCCAAGTGCGACGCGGGAAGCGAGTTCAGTGCATTTGCAGTGCACGAGCCCATAAGGTTACAATGGCTCGGGATTTTTACACACCAATATCTTCCATAATAGAATTATTTAAGAAATGTTACGTGAAGCAGGCATCATTTATGAATCCAAAGCACATAGTCAAACATCGTGAAATGTTCCCAAATTTAAATAAATACGAGTTTTAAGCCGAAGTGGTCGCGTACAATGTTGCTACTTTCATAGAAAGAAAGGTCTCAAGCGAAACGAATAACAGAGATGGAGTATTCGTATTAGTAGTTAAGGGGCGCTTAAACGACAAAGATTATTCACGCCTCAAAGATATTTATATGACTATGTATGTATGTAAAATACGGAAAAATAGCTTAAATGCGTTTTGTTACAAATCATTGTTAATCAAAAGAATCGCCTATGTCGAAATATTAGTAGACAGACAAATCGGTTAGAGGTATGCATGCTTAAGTTGTAATATATGTAGTTGTATATATGTTGTAGTATATATAGAGGAGGTAGAAAATGCCAAATTACCAAATCATAACCATAATCAGGAAAACGTTGCCAACGACGATATAATGAAAAGCAAGTCAACATGCTTCATGGATTTTTTTGTTTTGTTTTTTGTGAACTTCCATAGTTTGTCGATCAGATTACTAAGGTTAAGAAATGTGATCTTTTTCAGTTTTCATAAGACAAAAGTTCTTCATGTGATAGATTTAAATTCAGTTGGAGTCTCAAACCATCATACTTAGAGCAGTCAGTCAACAAATGATGAACGGATAGCAACACATCACTCGTGTCGCAAATCGTAGCAATCTTATCTCTGGTAAAAAGGTAGGCATGGGTGAGGTGTGTGTGCCCTTTTCGTACTCGTGCCAACATAACCTCCTCACGACGAGAAAGTATGGAAGAAGGGGGTCGCACTTTGTGTTTGGACTATGTCACATATCTAACGTTACGTGCAGATTAGGAAACAGAAAGTGTCGAAGAGGCAATGAAAAGTCCACACAAAAATCTGTGGAAACTTGCAATGGATGAAGAGTATGAGTCACTCGTTAAAAATAATACTTGGACCCTTGTTGATTTACCCCAAAACAAAAATCTTGTACAGTGTAAATGGGTATTTAAAATAAAGAAAGATTGTAATGGAAGAGTTGTCAAACACAAAGCTTGTTTAGTAGCTAAAGGTGCATTCCAATGCGACGGCTGATACGACCATAGCCGCGCGGCTGGAAACACTACATGAGTCACACTCCTTTATAGTTAAATGAATGGAACCCGTTCCAATGACGCGACAGTGGCCGCACGACTGACGCGACTCTTGTGAGACGGCTTGAGCCGGACGACTCGACTGCCTTCAATAGCAGTCAAGCCGCAGCCGCCACGCGATCGGAAGTGTTTTCCTATATTAAATAATAGAACTATTGTTGTTTTCGTGAAGCTGAGTGACAAAACGTAATTGAACTGGTCAATATTCAAGCGGAAAAACTTCCTAAACAGTGATGCATCGTCCAAAAGATGTCTCTGTACACTTTGAAATCCCTCTTCGTTCCTTGCCAAGTACAGTGGTTTAGGGTCACTTCTTTTTAATTGATTTAGCATATTACTTAGAAACAATTCTTCCTCTTCCTCATCTTCGAGAAGAAAATACACTACCAACAGTGTTTCCTCCATGCTGTTCACGTGGCGACTGAAACAAAAGTCGCGGGATTGGAATTTGAACAAGCGGCTCTGACCGCGCGGCTATAGTCGTATCAGCCGTCGCATTGGAATCGCACCTTAAGGGCTTTACTCAAACATTTGGAACTGACTATGAGGAGACATTCTCACCAGTTGTAAGGTTTGACAGCCTAAGGATGTTGTGTGCTTTAGCTGTAAAATACGATTTATCTGTAGATCATTTGGATGTAACTTGTGCATTTCTCAATGGTGACATAAATGAAAAAATATATATGTGTCAACCTGAGGGCTTTAAACAAGAAAGCTCTGAGGGTAAAGTATGAAAATTAAACAAGGCAATCTATGGTTTAGAACAAGCCTCTAAAACATGGAATGACAAGTGTGAAGCTGTTTTACGGGAACTTGGTTTTGTCCAATTAGAGCTGGAACCTTGCATTTACATGTTGTACGTAGAATGCAAGCTTGTAATTGCCTTATACGTTGATGATTTTCTCTTGTTCTGTAATGACAATCACTCGAGGTTAAGTGCAAAGCAAAAGTTAAAAGAGTATTTTAATATTAAAGATCTAGGTAAAGCCACTAGTGAGTTGGGAATGAGAATTACTAGAAAACATGGAACAATAACAATTGACCAGATGGCTTATGTTGAAAAGGTGTTGAGTAAATTTAATATGGTTGACTGCAATCCAGCCAACACACCTATGGATGAAGGACTGGATCCTAAAAGGCCAGCAGAGTGCAGTAGAAATCTACGATATCAGGAACTGATAGGTAGTATCATGTATTTATCAGTATGTACATGACCATGACCTGATGTACAATTGCATAAGATTGTTCTTTTTTCAGAGGTCCTTGAATCAAAATTTGGCTCCGACAAAGTGACAAAGAACTGGGCCAAAGTTAAACGCACAATTGATCAAAGCTAGAGAGATGCGGCAAACAAAGCCAAAGCTAAAGCCAAATCCGAAACAGAAGATGATTAATTTATTGATTGATTGGATATTGCTTTACGTCTCATATTTATGCAACTTGGCTAATCGAGACGAAGGGAGGGACGTAAGGGATGACGCGGGGGGACAAGGGGTGGACGGGCCTGTGCTGGTCAGAACCAGCCACAAGCATATGGGGAGGGCAAAGGTTCCCCCACGTCGTGGTCGTCTCCGTCTGTGTAACATGTTTGTAACATGTTTCTAAAGCTGATCTGCTGCAAAAACATTTTTAATTGAACTTTCGAAAACCCAAACACTCAAGGGCTTCCACAGTCCCGCCAAAACATTTAAGGGATCTCTAATAAAGGTCGAGAATCATCCTGCACATTAAACATAAATCAATTGATGTACGATCCACGCCAGGTGGACGGCCGAGATGTTCCATCATACCAATAGGATCTCCGCAACAAGTTTACAAACTTTAGAGGCAATAATCCTGATTTACATCAATGCCACCCCAACAACTCTACTTGCCGGCTGATGTAGAGCTCTCGAAGTTGTGCATGACTAAAATTGTGTATACAGGATTGCATTTGGAGCTCTGATCATGAAGTAAGCAAACACAACGATGCGAGGATATTTCAGTCAAGACTTGTACAAACAACACATTCAGCAGCAACAGAAGCTATCGCTACTTGTACTGTGGAGGCCTAACAAGAACAGAGCGAAGACAAAACACGTCCGCCTGCGACAAGAACATCAGACCGACTGCGAGGCGATTGATTGGATATTGCTTAACGTCTCATATTTGTGCAACTAGGCTAATCGAGACGAAGGGAGGGACGTAAGGGATGACGCGGGGGGACAAGGGGTGGACAGGCCTGTGCTGGTCAGAACCCGCCACAAGCATAAGGGGAGGGCAGGGGTTCCCCCATGTCGTGGTCGTCTCCGTCTGTGTCATCATCCATCCGTGTTGTCTTTGTCGTCGCCTTCGGGGAGGAAGTCAAAGGGAAGGGGTTCCCCGACGAGACGCGAGCTCTACGAGTTAGGTGTCCGTCAAAAGGTGCGGGGCGGCGAGCTCACATCGATTCTGAGAGCGAATCGCATCGACGTTTTTGAAAATCGCATTGATGAGAGTAGCACATGTGTTCTGAGAGGTGTAACGATGACGAAAATGGAGACGCCGCAGAGCTTGAAATGACCTCCGATAGTGAACCACTAGTAGAAGTCCTAGTTGGAGACTGGTGTCTCGTTACCTATGAATAAGTAGTTTATGCAGGAGAGGTAGTAACAAAGAGAGCAGAGCAATGTGCCAGTTACTGCAAAGCACCACGGTGAGCGAGTTACAAGACATTATGACTGCAATTTTCACTGTGGCGCAGTGTGAAACAGAAGGTACAATTGTCAATTCTGTCTTTCCCACAAAATGTGCCTTGCAGAAGGAAATGCTTCAGGAGAGGATTGCCTCAGGGGAACCAAAACCAATTGATGAGATCATCTTATCTGAGGAGGATGAAGAAATGCTGAGTATGGGCGATGATCAAACGACAAGACAAGAAGCAGATGCATCAGGTGGTGTTACTTTTAAGCAATGGGTTGAAAGCATAGCACATGAAACTGAAGAAAGTGCTGCTGAGTTGATTGATTTGATTGGATATTGCTTAACGTCTCATATTTGTGCAACTAGGCTAATCGAGACGAAGGGAGGGACATAAGGGATGACGCGGGGGGACAAGGGGTGGACAGGTCTGTGCTGGTCAGAACCAGCCACAAGCGTATGGGTAGGGCAAAGGTTCCCCCACGTCGTGGTCGTCTCCGTCTGTGTCATCCGTCCGTGTTGTCATTGTCGTCGCCGTCGGGGAGGTAGTCAAAGGGAAGGGGAAAGTTCCCCGACGACGACCCAGAGCTCGCACATTAGTTTCAGGGAGATAAACTCCCCTAATCACGGGCCAAACCACGAGAAGGTTGCGAGATGGAATTTGATGGGAAGGGACAATAGGCAACCAACAGTTCCTTCCCAAACCCTAACGTAGAGTAGTCCCTCATCTTCGTAGGCAATCTGCCATAACCTTGTTTAAATCCGCGAGTGACCAACAGATAGCTAATACATTTTAATATCGAAAGTGTGAAAGATTTGTTTTGTTAGTTAGTTATAAGGGTTTAAGGGCACACAACACTAAGGTTATTTGTGCCCGTGTTCGCTTGTAGAGTGATGTGCTACTTTTAAAATTCTATTATACAGCTTTGTTGATTTCAGATATTTTCTAGGAAGCTTCGCACACGCTTTTTTTAGTCGCGTTGATGGATGAGCTTTTTTGTAAGTTTTTAGTTTGAGTGGGATCTCTTTACTTATCAAGTGCTTTTTGAATGCATTGTAGGTGATTGCTGTCAAGTTTCTAGTGTTACTTCTTAATTGTTATTAAATACCTCAAAAAACTTAAATTAAAACCATGATTTATATGGTTTCTCGATAATGTTTTCAACTTTTTCTTTCAAAAAGCAATACATCACCATTACCTTAATGCCCATGTGAAATATTAACGTTGTAGCCCCACCCGATAGGTCAAAATCGGCCCAAATGTCACGAAAATATCGCACTAAAAATCGAAACAAATCGTAAAAGTACGATAGTCATGAGAAATATTTCTTCGATTGTACCCAAAAACGTGGCAAGTCTAAGTTCAGAGGAAACGAAGGTTTTTCATCAAGATCGCATATGCCGTTTGCCCGGTAGCGTGCAAACAGACAGAAAAACTAACAAAAAACAAAACACCCGAGCTATTTTTCTTGGGGTTACGTAAGTGGGGGAAAAAAAAAAAAAAACAGAAAGTCAAATTGAAGTCTTTGCTTTGCTCATCCAAAAAACATTGGTTATATTCTCAGATTCATCAGATAAAATTTCTTTTAAATTAGGTTTTAGTTTCAAATCATTCCTCTCGCCATGTGTTGGGGACATTCTACTAAAATGTGCTTAACAGTTAAAATCTCACCACACTGCTCACATGGGGGTGGATCTTCGCCTCTTTAAAGGTATGTTTGAGTGAGATGTGTGTGTCCAATGCGTAGACGGGTCAGAACAACCTCTTCGCGTTGAGAAGAGCGCCTTGAAGAGAACCAGGGTGTTACATCGTCTCCATGATCGTAATAATAATATAAATAATGATAACAATGAGTGCACTGAACGTAATACATGTAGGCTTAGATTCTTACATTTAAATTTGGGGTATTTGGAGTAAAATTAAACAATATGGTTTTTGCAATTGTTACGTTCAGGTATCACGTGACTGGTGGACCAGCACCGCAAGCTGAAGATGAGGCCTAATGGCTTGATTGATTGATTGGATATTGCTTAACGTCTCATATTTGTGCAACTAGGCTAATCGAGACGAAGGGAGGGACGTAAGGGATGACGGTGGGGGACAAGGGGTGGACAGGCCTGTGCTGGTCAGAACCAGCCACAAGCATATGGGGAGGGCAAAGGTTCCCCCACGTCGTGGTCGTCTCCGTCTGTGTCATCCGTCCGTGTTGTCATTGTCGTCGCCGTCGGAGAGGTAGTCAAAGAGAAGGGGAAAGTTCCCCGACGACGACCCAGAGCTCGCACATTAGTTTCAGGGAGATAAACTCCCCTAATCACGGGCCAAACCACGAGAAGGTTGCGAGTTGGAATTTGATGGCCCCCTAATGGCTTAACAGGGACCGTTGAAGCCTAAAGCTAAGAGGAAAATGGTTTCTTTAAGCGAAAAAAAGAAGATTATAAAGGAGGTGGAAAACAATCCAACCAAAAAAAAAGGTTGATATAGCCAAATGTTTAGGTATTCCAACATCCACTCTACATACGATTCTAGTACAGAAGAAAACTATAAGAAGTGAAATTGACAAGTGGAGAGAGAGTTCGAAAAAGAGGATGACGGCAAAAAAAAATCTTCCTTTGAAACCCTTGAAACCATTTCAATGGAATGGTTTGTTCAGGCGAGAGCAACGGAATATCCATCGACGGGACAATAATCAAAGAGCTGGCTCTTCAAATCGCCCACAAACTGGATTTAAATAACTTCACTGCATCTAACGGATGGATAGAAAACATTAGACACAGTCTATCCTATTAAACGGCCTCGGGGGAGAGCGGGGGGTCGACCCCGCGATCCCCGAGGCTTGGAGAAGCGGTAAGCTACTCGAGCTGAATGGTTGGAGTTAACAAGCGCAAGGCTCATGGAGCGAGGAAGACATGAAGAGGGCAATGGCTGAGTAAAAATTGTCATCTCTTGCAGAGGCTTCATGTAGATATAAAATACCTCTTGGAACTTTTCATCGCCATTTGAAAAAAGGTGATGCCGTAGACTGTTCTCTGTAGACCAAGAAAATCAGCTTGTGTAGCATGCTCAAAACCTTGATATACGGTTCTATGGTCTGACAAGAGACACCCTGATAGAGTGAGCTTTCAGCTTTGCTAAGCAAAATGATATGACCAACCCCTTTAAAAAAAATAAAGCAGGCAGACATTGGGTTCATTCTTCATGCAGCACAATGCACACTTGTCCTTTCGCAAGCCAGAACCCACAATTGATTGATTGATTGGATATTGCTTTACGTCTCATATTTATGCAACTTGGCTAATCGAGACGAAGGGAGGGGGGATAATGGGTGGACAGGCCTGTGCTGGTCAGAACCAGCCACAAGCGTTTGGGGAGGACAGGGGCTCCCCCACGTCGTGGTCGTCTCCGTCTGTGTCATCATCTGTCCGTGTTGTCATTGTTGTCACCGTCGGGGAAGTAGTCAAAGGGAAGGGGACAGTTCCCCGACGACGACCCAGAGCTCGCCATTAGTTTCAGGGAGAAAAACTCCCTTAATCACAGGCCAAACCACGAGAAGGTTGCCAGTTGGAATTTGATGGAACCCACAAGTATTGAAAGATGCAGTGGTTTTAACCGACGGCAAGTCGGGACTTTTTACGTCAACTTGTGGACAACCTTGCATAATGAGAATTTAATTGAACGTCCAGGAGATATATACAACATGGAAGAGACAGGCATCCAGACAAGCACAAACAAACCTCCAAAAGTACTTTCTACTAGGGGGTAAACGTCAAATTGGCATTATATAAGCAGCAATCTCAAGTTTTCTTTTTGTAAAATGGGTAATTGAATATCAGATCTTATATCTAAAATAATGTGGTGTAACCGCTATTGAAATGCGGTTCAGACATATGTCGTCGAATCAAAAGTCTTATTTGTCGATCTTTAAGGCCGAGAAGCAACTGTGTGTTGTGCCTCCGTAATAAAACAGTGCGTCAAGATAGACACAGCCAACTATCGTTTAGGCAGTACTGTTGCATCACGTAGCAAGGTTTGAGTAATACACAATGTATATGGTGCAGTTGATACTCTAAAGAATTTTGGGATAATTCTCGGTGGTTTTTCTCGTTTTTTATGTAACGGAAAAGTGACCGGTGAACGGTAATGTTGTGCGCGCGAGAACTGTGTTTGGTGTTCCCTTGTAGGACACAATGATAGTAAGTAAATTAGCTATTAATTGCCGAACAGTGTGCGTGTATAGACTGCTACACAGACAACAGTCCACTAACCAACCCCCGACCACACGCTGGCTCGGTCCCAGCACATTCCTCATGAGGGGGAGGGATCGTGCCGGTTTGTATGTCCGACTGCCGAACTCCAGTCTCGCTGTTGGACATGGATGACGCTCCAACGGCTACATGAGACGAGTGTCAACTGGCGATCCGCACAACTTGTGCGGACGGAATAGACGGAGAACAACACTGAGATCACAAGCTTTACTGAGTAGCAACAAAACCTTTCAGTCTGGACGGAACAGACATTCTCTTAAAGATAACAGACATCTAACTGAACACATTCAGAAGAAAGAGAAGCCACCGCCATGCGCGGTGGAGGCCGAACAAGAGCGGAAAACAGCACAGCACATAAACCGTGAAAGGTTCTAATGTCACATTGAACAGAACCTTGCACTTTCGGACCATCAAATCATCAGGCTGCACGGATGGAACAGACGGAGCACAACACTGAGATGACGAGCGCTTCTCTGACAAGCAGGTCAGAATAAGAGAACTAAACCTTCCAGTCTGGACAGAACAGCAAGCCTCCTGAAGTGGCTAACAATAAACAGAATGATGAATGAGAACGAGGACACAGCAAAGACTTGAACAAGCAACACATACAGCAGCAACAGAAGCTAACTCTGTGTACTGAGGAGGCCCAACAAGACCAGAGCGAAGAGCGCGGACTAAACACGTCTGCCTGGGACAAGAACAACAGACCGACTGCGAGGCGAGGCTCTCTGCTGTGCTGTGTGCTTGCAGGTAGAAGTGAAAAGGTGCGGGGCGGCGAGGTCATATCGAAGGTGCACGCAAGGTGCACTGACGTTTTTCAAATCGCGTTGATGTCAATGGCGCATGTGCTTTTAGGTGTGTAATTAATTTTTTATGAGTAATATATAGATATGTAGTGAGGCTCATCTTGACGACACTACATTGTCGCAGATTTAACATTTTCAGGGATTTTTCTTTTACTATGGACAACTGTAAAATGGTACATTTCACTTCAAAATCAATACGTGTAAATTAATACAGTGGCCATGCAATGGATCTCCAATTGGCGTTGAATGTCTGCATTGCTGTTTGAATATGTTCATAAGTCAGCCGTTTTTATTGAGACGCAACTAAGAGTCTGAAAATCTTTGAGCATGAGGAGTTTAAATGCACTATATCAATGTTTTGCAGTTGTTTAATATACTGGTAGGTCTGTTGAGCATTCTTCTGAGACGTCTGGCACCAGCCTGTGTAGATGGCGGTCAAAAGGTGCGGGTCAGCGAGGTCATATCGATATTGCATGATGACATTTGCACATGAACTCCAAGATGTGTTTGACTTAGATATCCTCTTCAGTAAATTAAACCAGTTTTATAAATTAAATGTATAACTCTATACAACAACAAAAAACAGCACAGAAACCAGCACCACTATAGTGTGTCAAACCTCTAATCTCGCACTGAACAGAAGAAAAAACTACCAAACATAAACTGCTCAACCTGTGCGGACGGAATAGACGAAGAACAACACTGAGATCACACGCTTTACTGAGTAGCAACTTAAAGGGGTATTTAACCGCTAAACTCAAAAAATATATTTCATTCAAGCTAACTAGTAATGAATTTATCAATTAACAAAAAAATTATTGGGGCCACCATGACCTCCCAAAAAATTGTCATACATGACATTTTTCGAGCTAGGTCCCATCGGCAAAAATCTCCCATAAGAAATAACATGGGGACGATCTTTATGCCCCGTGACCTTGGAGGATTTTGATCCAAAAAAATATTAGCCATTATTGACGTATTCGACAGCCTTTTCTGTTAACTCTCTATATTTTGTTTTGTGATTTGGGCAAGTAGTTCGGTCAAAATATGCTGATTACCAAGATGGGGTGTGATTTTGGAATGCATAGTTTCGCGTGTTTGAGGGTATATTTGGGCACAGTTTCAAGACACGATGTTATAAAGGGGCATTTTAGATTGGTACTATGCTCTAGTATCTATGTGGACCAAAAAAGAAGCAGGTTTAAGCCGATTTAGGAAATTTTCCAAGACACCAATTTTCGCCAATTTCAATTTCAAATATTTAGTAATCATTAAACATCGACGAGTATTGTAAAGAAAAGTGAAGTTTTATAGTTGCAAACAAAGGAGCGTAATTACGGGAAGATTTTGTTTGTAAAACATTGGTGATACGTGAGGGGCAAGTTGATAAATTTGCCAAGGGGAAAAGAGTAGGCCTAGGCCTACCTGGCGGGCCGACACGGGTGTTCTGCCTCAAGAACTGCATTTGTTTGGATCTGAGTTTTGTCAGAAACCCGTGTGAATTTTTGTGAAGCTGTAATGGAGAAAGAAAAATGGAGAATGATGAAAGGGAAAGACGGGTGAATAATGAGAAGGAAAAAACAGCAAATAACCACAAGGAAAAAATGGCAATAACCGATAAGCAAAAAATGGTTAATGAGCCGAGGGAGCTAATACACGAGGCGCTCGTACGAAATTTTAGTCAATATGAAGATTTAAAAAACTCGTACAAAATTTTAAAAAGAGAGGTTAAAAAAATAACAGAAGAAAAGGCGGCCATGCAGGACGAAAATACGGCACTACAAGAGAGCCAAATGCGGACAGGGGCTATAGAGGAGGAAAATACTTCACTCAAGTTCGAAATTGCAGGCCTAAAAGTTGAGAATGGGTCGCTCAAAGGCTATAAAAGGAAATGGGAGCAGATCGAAGAGATAGTGTTGACACCTACCTCCAACCCGGATTCAGCTTCCGGGCATCAACAACATGGGCAACAACAACAACACAGGCAACAAGAACAACCCAGGCAACAAGAACACGTGCAACGCGGAGGCGGGCATCCAAGAACAACAGCTGCCCCGCAATCCCAGCAGCCGTCCTGAAGAGTGCAATTGGAGTCCAGGAAACATTAGAACCGGCTACGGACGAATGAATTAATAGTCTAGAAGATGAGATGCTTATGAGCATTGAAAATCGGATTCCGCTAAACATTTTGAGTACAATATGGAGACTTACATCAAAAGACGCGTCTTGACATCAGGAACAAGAATAATGACGTTTCCGCCGTCGCAAATCGTGCGGGTAGCGTGGGCGAGGTCAAAGGTCACGCGCGGTTTACTCATCTATTTTCATAGTATCACATGCAAATTAAGCTGAAATGTTCTTAACACGATACAAAGATGGATATTAAAAGACGCGTATTGACACCAGGAACAAGAATAATAACGCTTCCAAAGTAAAAAGTCATAAAGTAGGCGGTGTTCGGAGGTCAAAGGTCACGCGCGTTGCATTATACTATTTTGTTAATATCACGTGTGAACTACACTAAATATTATAAGCACAATATGTAGATGGGTATCAAAAGACGCTTCTTGACACCAAGAACAATAATAGTGACATTGCCGACGCAGAACGCCGTGTGGGTGGTGGTGGGCGGAGGTCAAAGGTCAGCGAGTTACACACTCCACTATTTTGCTAATGTATCTATAACTATTTATGAGATTCATGCTTAATATTTTAAGAACGATATGGAGACTTATATCAAATGACGCGTCATGAACTGAGGAACAAGAATAGTGACGTTTCCGCAGTCTCAGATCATGCGGGTAGTGGTGGGTGAGGTCAAAGGTCACGCGCGGTGTATTATTTTATCTGTGAACTACACTAAATATTTTAAGCACAATATAGAGACAGATACATCAAAAGACGCGTCTAGACACGAGGAACAAGAATAGTGACGTTTCCGCAGTCACATGCGGGTAGTGGTGGGCGAGGTCAAAGATCACGCGCGCTGCATTCCTCTATTTTGCTAATAAATCTATCACTGTGTATGATAATTACGCTAAATAGTGTAAGAGTGATACGAAGATGGGTATCAAATGACGCGTATTGACACTAGGAACAAGATAAGCGACGATTCCACAACGGTATATTATACGGGTACACTGGGTGGAGGTCAAAGGTCACGCATGGTGCACTTTACCAATTTGCTATTATCTTTATCTTCGTAACTACTCCTGTTACAGAAATCTAGTTTTCACGGCTATTTACACTATTGTGGTATTATTAGTATTGTAGTTACAAGATTGAAATACTTCTTAATTGTTTATATAGGATTGTTTGCGCCATGGAGACGAAAACTATATAAGCATCCGGGGCTCTCAAAGATACGAAATTATTAGTCGAGATTAAATTTGAACTATGTATACTCTGCCAAAAAGACGAGGGTAGAAAAGAACAGCTGAGAACTGGTTCCGAATACGGCATTACGCACTTCGGACAGGGGCAGATGAACGTTATAAATAGAATGCCGCGAATCGAACGTAATAACAAGCTTGTGGATAAAATCCATCAAATTTGAGGATGTTAACGGCTGCAATGCCATTTCATGGCACAAGAAATGCTATTCAACATTCACAAATACTCAACACATCAAGCGCCTGCAAGTCAAATTTGACAAACTAGGGAGGTAACAAAAATTACGTATGCATAAAGAAAGTAATAACCACTAGGTTTTCCACTACCGTCCTAAATAATAACATTATTTGGAAGGCTTGCATGTTTTGTCGAAAGGAAGAGACACGGAATCTACCTCTGAGAAAATAGAAACCATGAACACATCTAGCCGCGTACTTCTGTATGCAATTACAGATGGCATTATGCGCACACGTCTTTCTGGTATCACTGATCTTATAGCACTAGAAGGTGAATATCGTCTTATATGCTACTTTAGATTGCTTTGCTCAAATAATCTTGATGTTAATTCAAAGGAGGACAATGAAGGGTTTGCATGGGTAGAAGTGTATACTCTCAATTCTGTATGGCGTCGTTAGGCAGTAATATTTAGTAAAGTTAACATTGAGCCTTGTAAATACGGAAGTAATCGCTTCAAGCATAAAATAGAAGAAACACTTGGTAATATGGTGGAATTTGTGTACCATTGTTAGAAAAATTAGTCGATATTGTTATTTCCTTGTGGAGCTGCAACTTGTCACGTAGCTGAAGAAATTGCAAAGCAGAATGATGACGCTCTTTGGCCTTCCATACCTAATGAAGACCATAATCTTGACTTACATAAATCGATGCACAGAATTGCAATGAAGATACGGGACGATCTTAAAAATACTCCAGGCCACAACTTCGTTGGAGGAATGAATACAGTTCACAGCGAAGCTGTAGTTCCAGAATCGCTCCACCTTCTCTTCAAATTATTATTGTGAAGAAGATTTCGAAATCTCACCTGCGCAAACTTACAGCCCAGGCCAACTCTTGTGATATGGAGTGGATATACTGACATGAATATAAACTCTAGAAAGACTTTCATGGTCGGTCGAGATTTAACCAAGATACATATAGCGAAGTAAATGTCAGTGGAAAGACAATGATTTACCCTATATCAGTTCTGGAGGTTGTATGTGAAAATGGTGTCGATAATGATCCGCTTTACGAGAGCAATGAGGCAAGAAAATTGGCAACAATATCTATCGTCCTTTGCAGAGATGCTCCCTTGTTTCTTTGCTTATGACCATTTTATTTATGTCGATGGGGATAGGTTTTTCTAGCTGACATGAGTATGCTTAAATGAAGCACTGTATCCTGAAGACCACAGAGGATTTGTTGCCGGTGATATTGTAGTTAAATAAAGTTGCACTAGTGAAAACGAGGAGAATGTATACGCAAATCATCAAATGAACTGACAGAAATTTATGTGTATACATGAAATGGAAGGTATCATTTAAAAGATACATATTAGTACAATAATATCTGAGAACACACGTAACGTTTAGACGTCTACCCACTGCTACCCACATTACATTATGTGTCATAAACGTCACTATTCTTGTTCCTCGTGTCAAGACGCGTTTTTTGATATATATGTCTCTATATTGTGCTTAAAATATTTAGTGTAGTTCACAGATAAAATAATACACCGCGCGTGACCTTTGACCTCACCCACCACTACCCGCATGATCTGAGACTATGAAAATGTCACTATTCTTGTTCCTGATGTCAAGACGCGTCATTTGATATATGTCTCCATATCGTACTTAAAATATTAAGCATAAATCTCATAAATAGGTATACCTTTGACCTCACCCACCGCTACCCGCATGATCTGAGACTATGAAAACGTCACTATTCTTGTCCCTGATTTCAAGACGCGTCATTAATTGATATAATGTCTCCATATCGTACTCCAACTCCAACTCCAACTCGACACCTTCTCGCGGTTTGGCCCGTGAATAGGGGAGTTTCACTCCCTGAAACTAATGGCGAGCTCTGGGTTGTCGTCGGGGAACCCCTTCCCTTTGACTACCTCCCCGACGGCGACGACAAAGACAACACGGACGGATGATGACACAGACGGAGACGACCACGACGTGGGGGAACCCTTGCCCTCCCCATATGCTTGTGGCTGGTTCTGACCAGCACAGGCCTGTCCACCCCTTGTCCCCCCGCGTCATCTCTTACGTCCCTCCCTTCGTCTCGATTAGCCAAGTTGCATAAATATGAGACGTAAAGCAATATCCAATCAATCGTACTTAAAATATTAAGCATAAATCTCATAAATAGTTATAGATACCTTAGCAAAATAGTGGAGTGTGTAACTCGCTGACCTTTGACATCCGCCCACAACCACCCACACGGCGTTATGCGTCGGCAATATCACTATTATTGTTCTTGGTGTCAAGACGCGTCTTTTGATACCCGTCTCCATATTGTGCTTATAATATTTAGTGTAGTTCACACTTCACACGTGATATTAACAAAATAGTGAAACGCAACGCGCGTGACCTTTGACCTCCGCCCACCGCCAACTACATGACTTTTTACTTTGGAAGCGTAATTATTCTTGTTCCTGAACCTGGGCAAGTGACCTTTAAAATCCCACTCGTGAAGTTGTTGTAATATGGCATAGCGCCACGTTGTGTCATATGCTTTCTCTATGTCAAAGAGTACACCTATTACGTGCTGTTTAGCCACATAACCTTCTTGGATGAAGGTTGCCAAACGCACGAGGTGGTCGATATAACTCCGTCGCTGTCGAAATCCACATTGAATATTAGTAAGCAAGCCACGAGATTACAATAGCCACATCAGGCGCTTATTGACAATCTTCTCAAACAATTTGCAGAAGCAGCAAGTTAGAGATATGGGTCGATAAGAGCCGGAGGTTTTGTCTTTACCTGCTTTCATAAGCGGAATTAAAATAGCCTGAGGCCTACGCCAGGCGTCAAGAAATCCGTCCGATAACCATAAGTAATTGAAGAAGAGCAGAATAATCTCATGAGATTGGTCAGTCAGGTGGATGAACATTTCATTGTGGAGCTTGTCTTCGCCCGCGGCCGTTTTCCTTAAGGAGTTGATGGCAGTGCGCAATTCCCATAACGTGAAAGGCCGATTGTTACATTCAGTATTGTCGGAAGCAAATGTAAGCCGTTGTTGTTCGCTTCTTCGTTTCCGTTGAAGAAAGACTGCATCATAGCGAGCGTTGCTGCTCACCGAAGCAAAGTGACTGGCAATCACCGACACCACGTCATGCGGTGAAGTAACAAGCGCACCATTGTTCAGGATGGCCGGAATAGAAGACATTGGGCGTCCGCAAATAGACTTTTTCTTCTTCCACACTGTGCTGGAATTTGTACGGTGGGTAATAGTGGAGACGCAGTCCCTCCACGAATTCTTCTTACTCTATTTAATGATATATCGGGCCTTGGACTTCAGGCGTTTGAAGGCTATCAAGTTCTCAGAAGTAGGGCATGTATTGAATTGTCTGTAAGCCTATCCAGTGAATGGGAATATATGTAAAAATTTTGTGATGCACTGGTTGCATTATCAAATCAACACATAAGCTTGCCAACCCATGATGAAATCAAAAGAAACAACGATACTTTTGAAAGAAAAACAGGATTTCCAGGAATAGTTGCTGCAGTGGATGGAATGCATTGTCCCATATCAGCACCACCATTTGCTCAAGAAGCATATGTCAACAGGAACAAGTACCACTCTGTGCTGCTCCAGGGGATTGCTGACCCAAACTTCATATTCATAGACTGTTTTATAGGATGTGCAGGATCCATGCACGATGCACGTGTGTTCCGTGTATCGGACATATGTAGGAAGATAACGGAGAATCCTGCAACTTTTTTCCCGTTTAACAGCCACTTGCTAGGGGACTCTGCGTACCCACTGTCTTCAACAATGTTGGTACCGTTTAAAGATAAAGGCCACTTGACGAGGAGAGAGCGGATCTTTAACTATAAGCAATCGTCAAATAGAGTAGTTATTGAGCAGACGTTTGGTCTATTACAAGGCCGGATGCGTTCCCTAAAAATGCTCAATATGCATAGAACGGATCTAATCCCCAAAGTTATTCTTGCATGTTGTGTGTTACACAACATTAGCATGAAATCAAAAGACTTCCTCGACCCTGACCTTGTACAATATGATGGGGTTGCAGTCAATTTGAGGGAAATTGAAAACAATGCTCAAGGAATGAATAAATGAATGATTGAATGAATTTAAAATTATTTATATCGTTTCTGCCACTTGAACACTACTTAGATTGATTGATTGGATATTGCTTTACGTCTCATATTTATGCAACTTGGCTAATCGAGACGAAGGGAGGGACGTAAGGGATGACGTGGGGGGACAAGGGGTGGACAGGCCTGTGCTGGTCAGAACCAGCCACAAGCATATGGGGAGGGCAGGGGTTCCCCCACGTCGTGGTCTCTCCGTCTGTGTCATCATCCGTCCGTGTTGTCTTTGTCGTCGCCGTCGGGGAGGTAGTCAAAGGAAAGGGGTTCCCCGACGACGACCCAGAGCTGCCATTAGTTACACTACTTAGAGGTTAATAAGTCAAAAAAGTTACTATAAACTAGTCTGTATGTTTTTTGGGTCATTGGAAACCAATTAATAACCATGGTTGCCAATTAATGACTAGTATCCTTGGTTGCTAGTTGGTTATGGATAAATTATTATGAGATTCTCAGAAGAAAGTAGGAGACAAATAATAACCATGGATACCATCTGGTTGTTAGTTGAGATTTACAAATTGGTTGTCAAATAATTAATAAAAGGTTTTTTCTGCTTTTTTACGTTTTAGTGAGCGTTTTTGTTAGTTTGTTCGATCTCTACAGGTGAATGGTAGTATCTTTGATCTCTACCAAACAAATTATGTAGTTATACCAATTATACTGTAATAGACGCTACTATACTCAGACTCCGATCGTAAAGAAATTGTCAGGGGACTTTACCTTAGACGTTCCACATTTTGCGCTACACCAATATAATATTTTTAACACGAATCGTACTTTCTATCTCCGAACGATGGCCTAAGCCTAGGCCACGCCAAATTAAAATGCGCAGAGTAGCAAGTCCCACTCATATTAAACCAATTATACTAGGCCTACATGTAATTAATACTAGGAAACGCTCAGTTGGACGCGTTGATAAGCGAGCACGTGCTATAGCTAGACCCACATTGCACATTTTTTTAAATTTTAAAATTTGCGACGTTCGCTGTCCACAGGGCCATGTTTCCAATATTATTTATTATTGCCAAGGTATTTGGGTAAACCCATGTGTAAACCTTTACTTTGTGAATAAAATTCACCGCCATCTAGAGGACCTTGACTCATTGGGAAAACTATTTAAACTATTTGGTGACAAATTATATACTGCTTCTTCGAAAGTATTCTGATTACTTCTAGGTGGCAGTGCATTAGAAACTTCGCGCGTCTTTTCGTTGCCATGGCAACGTTACTTTTGTTATTATGTAATTTCCATTTACACTAATTATCGGATCAAAATAAAATTAACATATTCGTGACCGGACTGACATTCTAAATGATTTGGCCACCTCAGATTTTGTCGCCGTTTAGTTAAAAAAGAATAAAAAAAAAAATCGATTAACTTTAATGTAACTTTTTAACTTTTTGAACAATTTTGCCACAAAACAAATGGCATTCAATCGAGAACAAAGCTTGCGGATGGTAAAAATTTCAAATCGATCCGAGCCTCCGTTCGACCGCTATCATGAGCCAAAAAAGCTCCGCGACTTTCCGTTGCCATGGTAACGGCACTTTGTTATAATGTAATTTCCATCTACACTACTTATCGGATCAAAATAAAATTAACATATTCGTGACCGGACGGACATTCTAAATGATTTGGCTATCTCAGATTTTGTCGCCGTTTAGTTTAAAAAAAAAACTTTCGATTAACTTTAATGTAACTTTTTAACTTTTTGAACGATTTTGCCACAAAACTAATGGCATTCAATCGAGAACGATGGTTGCGGATGGTGAAAATTTCAACTCAATCCAAGCCTCCGTTCGAACGTTATGGCGAGACATACAAACAAACAAAAAAACAAAAAAAAAAAACAGTGACTAATTTTTCCGGCAGAGTCAAATGGAAACGCTCGCTTCGCTCGCTTAACAATGTTAATTAATTTAAACGAAATGAATCATTATATAAAGAGGCATTAGACTTTTGTCATGAAAATTTTATCTCCGAAGGCCTAAGCCTAGTAGGGTGTGTTCTTTGGGCCTAGTCATTAGAGGTGCCGTATAATTGTTTAAATTAGGCCTACCGATTTTATTATCGAATTTATACATTATTCACATTTTTAATTAATTATATTATTTATTATAACCTAACCTCATTAATAATTACTTAATTTATTTCGTTTTTTTCCTTGTTTTAACTTTCAATTTTTTTCATGTGGCAGTCCTAGTCTACTTTGTCGCTCATGACAGGTCGCCATTTTGTTGACTCAAGGTACACATTTAACTTGATCTGTTGTTTCTTTGGGCATGACAAGTATTAAAATGCCTTTAAGTGTAAAAAGTGGTAAAAAACGTTTCAAAGAGATAGTGGACGCCGTACTTAGTGAGTAGAGCTATTTTCTGTTCTGGGTTAGAGAATTTCAAGTAAACAGAAGCGGCTTCTTATTCAATTGTCTAAAGAATCGGGTAGTAAGGTGCTTCACAATTATGTGGAAACGCATAAGCGCATATTTAAAACAGTTGTCATGTCAGCTAAAAAATAACATCTCAACTCTTGACAACATTGCTAAAACAACTTGAAATCTAATTAACAAGGAACTAGAGAGAAAGGCAAGTTCATCGCAGCCCAATAAGGCTGAATTCAATCATGGTGGTAGTGCCACAGATAATCCCGAAGCCGTCGAAAATATATTTAATTCATTCTTTATAACAGCTGCTTCTTCGAACATGCTTAAAAAATTAATGGATGGAATCATACTTGGAAGAGTAGAGGAAGCTGACCAACCGGATCATTTATTAACTATATCGACAGTTCTACAACACTAGTGAATGATCTCTTTTTTCCTCCAATCACAACCGACAAATCGTCACAAAGTAGAAGATGGCCGCCAAGTGCAAGTGCAATTTTTCCTACGCCTACTTAAAAAAAGATTATGTCTGTTAGTTAATGTTGTTTTATGGCACTCAACAGTAGAATTATGTCTGCTAGCCATAGTAGATTAATACTTACTATTATAGTTAGTTAGTGTAGTGTTGTTTTAGGGCACTCAACAGTAGTTAGAAACGTAAGGGGAGACGCGGGGTGGACAGGCCTGTGCTGGTCAGAACCAGCCACAAGCGTATGGAGAGGGCAGGAGTTCTTCCACGTCGAAGTCATCTTCGTCTGTGTCATCGTCCGTGTTGTCATTGTCGTCGCCGTCGGGGGGTAGTCAAAGGGAAGCGGAATGTTCCCCGACGACGACCCAGAGCTCGCAATTAGTCTCGGGAAGTGTTACTACCCTACTCACCTGTCAAACCACGAGAAGGTTGTGACATTCCCACCCCCTACTCCGCAAGGGTGTGGCGGTAGAGGGATATGCTGGAGGGGTGGACGGCGTGGAACAGAAGAACGAGGCAGAGAATGGCCAGTAAGGTTAGAGCGAGAGTTCCGGCTGGTCGCGCCCTTCACCCCCAAGCAGGGACTACCTGTTTGTACCGTTTATATTGTGTCTAACAATTAATAAAGCTTATAATTAAAATACCTTACGTGTGACTATTTCTGCATATATTACGGATGTAGCAAGAGACAGCACAACTGACACCCAACGTTTTAATTACCCAGTTTGTTTACTGGGGTGCGTGTACGCCGGTATTTCCCGCGGTGGAGACTTTCGTGTGGTATTAAACTTAATATTGTTTATCGTGTGTTCGTGTTTTGTAAATTACTATCGAAATGCCGAGAGGGCGTCCACGCCATGACCCAAGTGACGAGCCGGAGGTGGCTATTCAAGAAATAATGTCGAAAATGGACACTGTGCTAGGTCGGTTGACTTCATTGGAAGAGTCGAACCGACGACTGTCGACGTCGGCACAACCACCCGACTCAGATAGGCCTCCTCGATCCGAGGTAGTGCACGATCATTCGCAGGCTGTTCCAGTGGCGGCGGTTCCAACTCCAATGCCTTGGATGGTTCCCGTGTTCCCAACATTCGGGGACGACGAAAAAGTTCACCCAATAGAATTTTTAGACGAGTTGGAACAGTTGTTTGCGCAATTCGCAATACCGCAACAACAATGGCTATCAATTGCGCTACGCTATTTGACAGGCTCCGCGAAAAACTGGGCGTCGGCGTTCCGACGCCCCTGGCTTACGTGGGACGAGTTTGCGCAAAGTTTTAAAGCCATGTTTTGGTCGAATGATAAGCAGGAATTAGTGGCACAAAAGTTCTCTCTTGATTTTTATGACAGAAGAATTCACGGCACGATGAGCGATTTTTTCTTATCGTGGATGAATAAACTAACATACGTGTCGACGGACACTATGTCAGATCGAGTTGGAATTTGATGGCCCAAGAGCAGAACTAAGACCATAAAAAAAGCACAGTACATAAACCGTGTCAAGGCTCTAATCTCACATTGAACAGAACCTAGTACTTTCTGAACATTAACTCATCAGGCTGCACGGACGGAACAGACGGAGCACAACACTGAGATGACGAGCGCTGCTCTGACAAGCAGGACAGAATACAGAGAGAACTAAACCTTCCAGTCTGGACAGAACAGACAACCTCCTGAAGTAACAAACATTAAACAAAATGATGAATGAGAACGAGGACACAGCAGACTTGAACAAGCAACACATACAGCAGCAACAGAAGCTAACTCTGTGTACTGAGGAGGCCCAATGAGACCAGAGCGAAGAGCGTGGACAAAACACGTCCGCCTGGGACAAGAACAACTGACCGACTGCGAGGCGAGGCTCTCTGCTGTGTGGCAGTGCTCAACACAGTGCAGTGCAGTATAGTGACGTGGTTGAGGGATTGATACTCTACTCGCGTCTAGAACTTTCGAGACAGTTCCAGGCTCCACTACTGCCAAGACTGACCCTAATAACTAACTAACTAACATCAACTGCAGTAATTTCGCCCAACTGAGCCAACAGAGGCGTCGGTAGGCTCTTACAGCTTCAAGCCAAGTACAAATCATTTAACTTGTAAGTACATTAAGGGGTGAGCCCATTAGGGGCCCCCCAGGTCGGCGTCTAGACGCTCTTGTCACGGAGCCTTGGACAATTATTGGCCTTGGCTATTTGTTTCTTAGTCAGGACAGGGGTGTACAAGGCAGTAGGACCTGTAGGGGACTTCAGGTGACACTGACCTGTTTGTCCCACCTCCGCTTGCCCTCCCTCGAACCCTGAAATTTTTTCATGACTGGCTTAATGCTTACTCCCCAAGTTGTTTTAGCTTATTATTGACTGGCCAAGTGCCTAATAACCACATTTTTAATATTTTCATAACTGACAACAAGTTACTATTTTAATACTTGACCAATCATATTTTAATTCTTTTTAAAGTATGACTATTCATTATTTATAATCACGACACCGCCTTATCTAAGGTACTATGGGCTCAAATGAGGAGAACCCCAATTTAGTCTCTAACAATGGTGGCCAGCTACCAGCCAACATCAAGGTCAAGACGCTCGGTCTTTAACCGAGCGAACTTGCAGAGATAAAAAACATCAGTTCCGTTGATTTAAACTCCGACCCAGGTGTAACTCTCTGGGCGATAAGCAACACAAAGTTAAAGAATTCCTGAACGTGAATAACTCAAAGCCCGAGAAAGGCCCCGCAACGACAAAATCCAAAAAGCGAAAGCATGGTAGTCAAGATTTAAAACCTCACAACCCAGTCTCAACAGCTGTCCCTGTGGCTACTGCAAATAGATTCGATCCACTGACTGAACTAACTGTTGATGGTCAAGTAAATCAACTAACAAAGGAAGTGGAAGTAGACGATAATGGCGAAAACCTCCATAATATGGAAAATGCCAAAAAACAACCTCCACCGCCACCCATTATATACTTAGAATTCAAAAACTTTACTAGAATTTCAAATTTGATTCAAGAGTCATGCGAAAACCAAATTACCTTCGTAGCCAGAGGCAATAGCACCAAGTTAAGTACGCTATCTGCCAATGACTACCGAAAGGCAACAGCTATCCTAAAACAAAATTAGGTTGAGTACCATACATTTACCCCTATAGGTGAAAGGGCAGCTAAATGGGTAATAAAGGGCCTTGACAAAACTACAGAAATTGACTATGTCAAAGCAGGCCTTGAAACTGCAGAGATAAACTATGAATCGGTTACTCAAATGAGAAGCCAACCAGGTGACAAACCACTCCTACCTCTATTTTTAGTAAAAGTTGATCCCTCCGAAAACGGTAGGATTCAACAAATTAAACGACTATGTATGACTGTAGTTACAATTGATAAAATCAGGGCCCCTTCAGGGCCTCCTCAGTGCTACAAGTGCCAAAAATTTGGACATGTGGCAAGACACTGTGAAAGGCAGTTCAAATGCCTCAAGTGCGGGAACAGCCACCCAACCAGTGACTGTAAGAAAGACAGATCCACCCCCCCAACCTGTGCGAATTGTAAAGAAGCTCACACAGCAAACTGGCGTGGGTGCCAGACCTACATTACTGCCAGGAATAAGATGAACAGTCAATCACAAAAAACAAGTCAGGGAGCAATCCCAGCGCAGAAGTACAGGGACGCTCCTGCCCCTACTACTAAAGCATGGCAATCTACTAACAGAACCAAGTCCCACGAGCAAGATGCCTTGGATTTACCAGAACTCACAGATATCACCACAACTGGTAAACATATTAAGGTCAACCGGTCAAGGCAGGCTCAAAATCAAAGTAAACCATCAATGCACAGGACAAGTGTCTCTAGCTCAGTGAATGGTTTATCCAGTTACGAATCTAGTTGCTCGGACAGTGAGGAGAGCGACACAGGTACAGTCAGACGGACCAGTAACTCAAAAAACAATCACGTTGGCAGTTAAAGCCTGAAGGATAGACCCTCTCAGGAAAGCAGCAAACCCAGAGATACTATTACTGACAACTTGAATCTTAAAGATGTGGTAAATTGGGCCACTTCACGACTCAAAGACCTTAACTCAGCCAAATGCGGCGATGACCGATTAGATATTATAATTTCGAGAGCCATGCCACTCTTTCTAGCTAAGTTCATAAGAACCCAACATGGCAACAAGCCATAGACTGGACATTGAAAAAAATGAAAAATATGTTTAAGAAGGCAGTGAGTTCCAGAGCACTTGCTTTCCAAAGCACTCAACAAATCAAGATGGATACCTCTGAGGTATAGCTGGTGATTTGGTATGTACTCAAAACTTGTGTTAAATTGTGCCCCAGTATTTTAATTCAATGTCACGAGTGTTACCACGAAATAAGTAATAAATAATACATATTTTAGTATTATTTTCTTCAAGCTAATCAACTGATGTGACATGTTGCATAAAACATAACCTCACTTTTTTATCAAACCATGCTTGCAAGTTAGGAATTTTGTATGTTAAGCCGGCATAAATGCTAGACATCATGAATGTTAAGATCATGATGTTTTTTGGACTATACACTACTCAAATTAAAACAAAGATTACAATATTTCAAAGGTTAATCAACCTCCTTCATCAGGTTTTTTAATGACAGTTGAAACAAGACAACAGAATGGGCTTTAAAACAAACAAACAATGCCAACTGAACAAAACAAATTACACCAATCCACCAAAGAATCGTAATAATAAATGTGGTTGTAGTTGTTATTAACAGTAAAAGAAATTATAAAGTTCACAAAAACCAAACAAGAAGAAGAAACATTATGGCTTATTAGTTACAAAAACTTTCCAAATTCCAGGAAAATCTATGCTAGGTGCACTTATTACATTATTATTAACATACATCAATGCAGCCTCTTTAAGTTTACGTTTATGTGGATTGGCTTCATGAAGGATAATGGATGAGTTGTTCCAATCCACATAATGGTGATTTTCATAAACATGCTCTGCTAATCCAGAGGAACATACTTTATGCTGCGTAACGTTATTCTTATGCTCCTTCAACCTAATCTCAAGAGGTCTCTTGGTCTCTCCAATGTACGCGGCACCACATTGGCAAGGTATTGAGTACACAGCATTCTTGGACAATTGGGATTCGTTCTAGGGTTTAGTAACAGTTAATATACTTCTCAGGGTAGTAGGTGATTGAAAAACAGTACGAATCCCAAAAGGAGATAGAAGACGTCCGACTTTTTCGGACAAATTCGGATAGTGATCAAGAACTTGTTTTCAGAATTTGTGATGGAACAGGAGCTTGACTATTATTTTGCAACACAACAGCTATTGAAACAGATTTCACCACTTTCTTGAACACTTCACTTGGATAACCATTTTTCACAAATGCATCATTTAGGTACGAAAGTTCTTGGTTTAACAAGATATCTGATGAACAATTAGAAGCCGCTCGGACTGCCAAACATCTCATCACACCTTTCTTAATGTGGACTGGATGGTTTGAATCAGCCCTCACATACTGATCAGTGTGTGTCAGTTTCCTGTATACACCAGTAGTCAATCTTGTATCAACTTTAGAGATAAGTAGGTCAAAGAAAGGAAGGATCGCGTCTTTTTCCTCTTCAATTGTGAATTGAATATTCTGATGAAATCCATTTAAATCCTTGTGCAAAGCTTGAAATTCCACCTGTGTCCCTTGATGAATACAGATGATTTGTACTTGATTGATGTAGATGTAAACTGAAAATGATCAAGAATTAGTCACACCTCCTGCAAGTTGTAAGTCTACTCCTGAGGGTACTGGGAATGGAAAAAGAGGACGAAGAAACATTTTGAAAAATCGCTACAAATTGGCAAGAGAGAAGGCAAATCTGGAGAAGAAGGTAGAGAGACTTCAGAATTTATTGCAGAAACAGTCCCTAGCAGCTGATAAATACAGAAAAAGAGCCCAAGGATATATATAAAAAAAAAGAAAAAGCTCTGGTCAAAACTCCTGACGTAGAATTGACTACCTCCTCAAGAGCAAAAAAATTAATAAGGCTTTCCATAACAAAGGGTGGCATGAAGACCCAAATAGCGAGAGCTTTGATATTACATAATGTTATCGTGGATGAAATCAAGTGTCCAGATGATACACTACCACATCAAGTAGCAACACCTAGTAGGCCTAGCAGTTCATCGGTTATTAGAAAAAGAGTACTGGGGCATATACTATCATCAAAAAAACTCGTGAAATATCGCTTACTTAATTCGGCTAGCCGGGTTTTTGGTCTAAATGACCGCAAACGTTTTGCAGATCCAAAGAAAAGAGACACACGTAAAATAGCTTTGATAGAAGTATTCTTCATAAGGGATGAGTCAGTCGAGCCACAGCTGGGAAGAAAGAAACCAGAACAAAAAATAAAAATAAATTACAAAAAAGGTTTCTATTGGAATCGTTACAAAATACTCATCAACGATTCGTTAGAGAAGTGGGGATGAGTATTTCATATTCAAATTTTGTAAGGTACAGACCGTTTTAAGTGTTGAAGCCAACGGAAGAAGACCGCAACACTTGTGGATGCAAGCTACACGAAAACCTTGATTTTAAAGCGACGAAACTTCGTAATCTAGGGCGGATTACAACCGCAAACATACACCAGCTGGCTGCAACTATTGCATGTGAAAAAAGTTTTGCAAAATGCATGTACCAGCTATGCGATGTTTGCAAAAATATTTTAGTTCCAACTATTGAGAAAAGCATGCTCAATGGTAACACAGAAACATTTTGGTATCAGTGGGAGTCCATTACTGCAAACCGTGAGCGTACAAGGAATGGAAAGGTTGTAAACTTCACTGTCAAAGTTGTAACAAAAGTTAGAAAACTTGGCACAATTCAAGAACTGGAAAGCGCATTTCAAAATGAAATGAAGCTTCTAAAACCCCACATTTTTAATATTTAAACCCAAAACTCTGCGTACAGAGACTGCAAACAGAAATTAAAGTCCAATGAAGCTGTTCTCCATGTGGACTTTTCTGAAAACTACAATTGCAAGCTAGCTACAGAAATTCAAAGTTATCATTTCGGCGCTTCGAGAGCTCAGGCTACCTTACACACTGGCATTGTTTTTGTAGGTGGTGAAGAGAAGCCAATTTCATTTTGCACCATATCGGAAAGTAGCGACCATGGGCCTGCAGCCATTTGGGCACATCTTGGACCCATCTTTGAACTTATTAAAAGAAAATTTCCAGCCGTAAGTACCCTTCACTTCTTTTCGAAATATCGTACCTACATAGTTTTTTTCTTTATTTGAAAGAGCAGTGAATAGTCCAACTAATTCATCACATTATTAACCTCACCTGTTCTAAAAGTTTCATTAAAATTAACATTGAACACTGTTGTCCAACGGTGTTTATCAATTTCAGCTAAGCTAAACCAAACCTATACTGTGCTTACCGTGGATCAAGCCCTTTACTACAAGTTAATGATTCTAAAATGGAACATTCCCGCTTATCGTGACATTCTTATTCCACGCCTTGGGGGACTACACATTGCAATGAATTACCTCAAAGCCATAGGACAGCATATAAACAGTATTGGACTTGAAGATATTTGGGTTGAAAGTGGTCTATTGGGTCGCAACACTGTAAAAATGGTTTTGGAAGGTAAATACTATAATAAGACAATGAGAACTCACAAGCTTATGCTTCAAGCTTTGTGGAGCATACTATTTCCACATTTGCTTAAATTCATAGAGAATGAAAACAAGGTGTATTTCATTGAAATACAAACACAAATGTCAAATGACTCATCAAGCTGTATCAGAATTGCACAAACAAATGTTTTCAAAAATCTTGGAAAAGAGTTTTGTCGTTCACTAAAGAGTAATCCAAATTTCCTATTCTGGTTTCAGTACATGGATATGGTCTCACTTCTTTTACAGTTTGTCCGTTCTGAACGGAATGGAAATTGGGACCTATACATGTGCAGCTTTACAATTATGTTGCCGTGGTTTATTTGGTACGACCATCAAAACTATGCTAAATGGGGTGCTGTGTACATTGCAGAAATAAACCAGCTTCCAGTTGAAATTCTGGATGAATTAAAAAAAGGAAATTTTGTGGTTAAAAGGTCGAACCGGAAATTCAATCAAGGCGACCCTGACCACAGTTTGGAGTGGCTCAACTATGTCGGCAAAGAAAGTGGCGGAATCGTTTGCATCGCTCAGAATACATCTGCGTTAAACAAGTGGTCGCTATCATTTAATTTACGCTCACACATCTCAATGGAAACGAAGAAAATGCTCCTTCCGTCTTGTCATGGTAACGTTGTGCATAATAAAGCTACACCCGGTAGAATTGCCAGTGACATGAAAATCGAGCTTCAACTAGTTTCCCTTTTTCGTAAATACAACGTTTTTAGTGAGCAAGATAGTTCAACACTAAAAAATCTTGTAACAAAAGATGAAGCCAGCGAAAAAATACAGGAAACGATCCTGAATGCACGAGATTCTGCTGAAAAAATGCTGATCCCCTATTCACGGGCCAAACCGCGAGAAGGTGTCGAGTTGGAATTTGAAGGCCCGTATTATTAAATTTGCACTTGTGGATTATGTATTATCTGTTGCAAATGAAGGCTCAAAATAATAATAATAATAATAATAATAATAATAATAATAATAATAATAATAATAATAATTGGATGAGCGAAGCGAAGACTTCAATTTCACCGACCCCCCAAAAAATTTAGCTCGGGTGTTCTTTTTTTGTTTGTTTTTGTTTTTTGTTTTTTTGTTTGTTTTTTTGTCTGTTTGTTAACTCTCTCCCAGGCAAACGGCATATCCGATCTTGATGAAAATTTGACAGGACCTTCGAAATCTCTGAACTTAGAGGTGTATTGTTTTTGGGTACAATCGAATAAATATTTCTCATGAATATCGTACTTTAACGATTTTTTTCGATTTTTTGTGCGATATTTTCGTGCCATTTGGGCCAATTCTGACCAAACGGGTGGGGCTACAACGTTCATGTTATACATGGACATTAAGGTTATGATGATGTAGTACATTTTTAAAGAAAAAGTTGAAAAAGTTAGCCAGAATCTATAGAAAAAAAGCTTTTAATATAAGTTTTTTGATTTTTTGTGCGATATTTTCGTGCCATTTGGTCCAATTCTGACCAAACGGGTGGGGCTACAACGTTCATATCATACATGGACATTAAGGTTATGGTGATGTATTACCTTTTAAAAGAAAAAGTTGAAAAAGTTAGACAGGTTTCATAGAAATAAAGCTTTTAATATAAGTTTTTTACGGTAAATAATAAAAATTGACAATAAACAATAGAAACTTGACAACAATCACTACAATGCGTAGGCAACAAAACAAAGCACTTGCAAAAGTAAAGATCCCACGCAAACTAAAAACTTTAAAAAGCTCATCCATCAACGCGGCGGGACTTCAGCGTTTTCCTAGTAATAATAATAATAATAATAATAATAATAATAATAATAATAATAATAATAATAATAATAATAATAATAATAACAATAAAAAAAATACTTTCATATCTGAATGTAAGACTAATTGGTCAATCTGTGGTGTGCTGATTCGGCATATATGCCTGCTTGTTCATTGCCAAGAATACCAGATTACAGCCATTATGGCCTTCCCTTGTACCTTCAGTACAAGGGAGGGCACACACTACACTACACAGCATGTTTTTTATTCTGTTGTGCGTCGTAACAAGACATTACCTGACAAGCAGGGTAGAATAAAAAGCAAACTAAACCTTCCCGCCTGGGCCCCTATTTAGTAACTTCACGGGTTCAACTCGGCCACGGGACCGACTCGGGAGTTGTTGGTCGAGGTCGAAAGGTATGATTTACATGGCAGTGGACGGTCAAATGTGAACAAATGATTCGCAGTCAGTTGTCAAATATTCGAAATGACATAGATGTGTGTATTATTTCAATCAGTGAGAAATTGGATTTAAATAGTATAATTTCATGAAAAAAGGGAACGTACGGGACTTTTAGGGGTGATGAACGGGACCACCTCTACGACAACTTCAAGTGGAAAAAGGACAAGAAAGTCGAGAAGTGGGAATCGTACAGGAAGATGCGTAACCTAGTGAAAATTGAATTGAGAAAAGCACACGATGAGCATATGTGGAAGCTAGGCGACGGCAGTCCGAAAAAAATCTGAGGGTATGTACATAGCAAAAGTGGCAGCTCCGCATCCCACTACTTCTCAATAAATGGTGATAACATTAGCAATCCACAAATCATCTCCGAAGCTTTCCCGACGAAATTTCAAAAAAACTTTTCTCCTGCTACTTCAACCAACAATCTCTGCCCCCAATATTTTCTAAAGCATTCAAAAACCTCCCCCTTCACCAACTCGACCTGATTCTCACAAAATTTGTCGTTAGGAAGACCTTCGTCGAGAACCCGGAGCTAGAGGCTCCTCCCGAGGACTCCGACACCGCCAGCGACAGCCAGGGCCTGATTGGCCTGGATTTCGGCCTGGATTCAGGGCCTCTTGTCAGGCCACTACACTGCTCTTGTATTAGAGGACCACGAATGAATATCCAAATGACAGCGTAGCTGAGAAAACTACGTGGCCTAGTGATTTTAGTTGCTACAAAACTAGATGCAACAAAACACATAATAAGAAATGCATGTCCAACCAAGTGTCCGATATCTCATCAAGCCACGATGAAGTCAGCTGCGGCACGGCTGATAATGTAATAAATCAACCATGTGAAAGCAACCTTGAAAACACGACGTTTTAGAAATCGTGGCTTCTTCTCCATCGCTTGATATCAATAAATCCCAACAATTTGAGTTGAATTTGGATTCTGACAATAGTAGTTTGATTGGATATTGCTTTACGTCTCATATTTATGCAACTTGGCTAATCGAGACGAAGGGAGGGACGTAAGGGATGACGCGGGGGGACAAGGGGTGGACAGGCCAGTGCTGGTCAGAACCAGCCACAAGCATATGGGGAGGGCAGGGGTTCCCCCACGTCGTGGTCGTCTCCGTCTGTGTCATCATCCGTCCGTGTTGTCTTTGTCGTCGCTGTCGGGGAGGTAGTCAAAGGGAAGGGGTTCCCCGACGACGACCCAGAGCTCGCCATTAGTTTCAGGGAGTGAAACTCCCCTATTCACGGGCCAAACCGCGAGAAGGTGTCGAGTTGGAATTTGAAGGTTGCACTTGAAGATGAAGATGAAAGTCAAAGTACTGGTATCAATCAAGATTCAAAGTCTTTTTGGAGTGTACCACATGCGATGTTATTGACTTGTATAAGGAAAAAAGGTCCAATGTTGGAAAAACAAAAACATTTAAGTTAAAAACACAGAAGAAACTATGGGAGTTTATTATATCTAGCAAACTTGCTGGTGAAGGTTACAGTTTTACGCCACTCCAGGTTAAAACCGCTGGAAGACGCTACACTGCAGCGGGAACAAAGCAAAGTGCTTGAAAACCAGCACCCGCCACCATAGTCCGACCAATGGTCCAACCCAGCAATGACGAGCAATCCAATTAAATATAAGTAGATGGAAGTGAATGATGTTATAGTTAATCCGAATATAGTGGAGAATAATGTGCAAAGAGGCTCTTTAAAGAGGCATTTGGGCCCTCAAAATCGTCGTGCGCCCTTACGTAAACGTCTCAGGAATCTGGGTGAAGCATACACCGATAGCAAAGGAAACGCAGTTCTTGCTCGTGTAATGAAAGGTGTTGATTGCTCGAAGTGTATCTTCAAGTGCCACGATAAATTAAGTGAAGATGATAGAATAAAGGTCCACGACTCGTACTGGAAAATGGGGTCATACGAACGACAACGAGATTTCCTGCTAAGAAATGTTATTTCTAAACCTGTTGAAAGGAGATCTCAAAAAAATAATCCTTCTAAACTGAGAACAGTTACATATGAATATACATTCTGCAAAGGTAATGCATCAGTAAAGGTTTGCAGGAAATTTTTTTTGGCTACTCTGTCAATAACAGAAAGAGTTGTACATTGGGCAAAAAAGAATCAACTGAGTGGTGTTGGTGTTGACATGTTTGTTGCGAAGTCAGACCAAAGGGGAAAGCATATCCCAAAATGTAAGACATCGGAAGAAAGATTGAAAATAGTGAAAGACCACATAGAGTCATTTCCAAAGATGGAAAGTCACTATTGTCGGGCATCGAGTAAACGAGAGTATGTTGATCCTCAACTCAATAGATCAAAAATGTATGCAGAGTATTTGTCATACTGTGAAAGTAAAGGTGTTACAGACCCTGTGTCAAAGTCGCAGTATTGTGTAACGTTCGACAAAGATTTCAATCTTGCCTTTCATAAACCCAAAAAAGACACGTGCAGTAAGTGTGAACAAGAACTTATCAAATGAAGAAAAAGTGGCTCGAAATACATCACACGAACATCATCTCCACTTAAAAACCCGTGCTAGAGAAGAAAAGGCTAAAGATAAAGCGAACGGTAATGCTGAATTTAAGTCGTACACATTTGACTTGCAAAGCGTATTATATACACCGTGCTCGCAAGTGTCAAGCTTTTTCTACAGCCGCAAAATGTGTAGTTATAACTTGACAGTGTACGACCAGACATCTCATGATGGATTTTGCTACTTCTGGTGTGAGACCGATGGCAAAAGAGGCTCTGATGAAATTGGAACCGCACTTTTCAAATTTTTTGAATCTATACCAATTGAAGTCAAACATATTTCATTGTTTTCTGACTCCTGCGGCGGACAAAATCGAAACCAATTCATCTCTTGCCTTCTTTTATACGCTGTGAATAAATTACACATACAAACTATTGATCTCAAATTTCTGGAAACTGGCCATACGCAAATGGAATGCGATGCAATGCATAGTACAATAGAACGAGCAAAGAGGAACGTGCCCATTTTTTCTCCCCACCAATGGCCAGTTATACTAAGAACGGCAAGAAGATCAAATCCTTATAAAGTGTGTGAGCTGCAGTATCATGACATATTGGACTTAAAAGATCACAAAACTCGATATGTTGTGGGCAATTTGAAGACTGACGCAAATAAACAAAAAGTGCAATGGATGAAGATCAAATGGATCCAGGTCCGAAAAGACAACCCTGAATCAATATTTATGAATACTAGTTTCGAGACGGAATTAATGGTAGAGGTTGTAGCAAAAAGAGTTGAGACTGCAGCATTAGTGAAACCTAAACCAAAAAGGAAGCAAAGGACAAGGAAAACCAGAGGCACAATACTTCCAAGCACATCAAGCAGTAATGACGTCATAGAAGAGATAGATGAAGCACAACCAGAGTATGTAATTAAAAAGAAGTATACATCTACATTGGGCATTTCCGAAACGAAGAAAAAAGATCTAATGGAATTGTGTAAGAAGGGAGTCATCCCAACAATCAACCATGCATATTATGCATCACTCAAAACATGCAGTCAGTTGCGAGATGTACTCCCTGAACCAGATAGTTTAGAAAGCGATGGGGATGGGTATGCTAGCGACTAAATTCATCACCTTGTAAACCATTATTAAACCATGTCTGTGGCCATTTCAACTTTATTACTATAAAAAATGGTTTTGTTTCAAATTGTATTAAAATAAAAAATGTTTGCAACACGTATAATAATTTTCATACATTTTCTAAAATTCCTTCAATCCATGTCAATATTGATCTGTGGTGTTGCTAAACGTTCCTATAATAACCTGTTAAAACATCTATTTTTCCAACTTCATCCTCTTATTAACAGGTCAATAATCCACAAAATCAAACATTAATGTTCATATCACATTGTGACTTACAACAGTATCTGTGAGTTTGGAACGTAATGTTTTTCTTTTAGTGGTGAAATAATGTCATATCTACCTCATACAACACTCAAGGCACAATTTTAATTAATGATATCTCATAAAACCTGAGTCAATAATGTTGTAAAAGGTAGTTATGACACTATTTCCCACGGCCAAAACACTCTTCACAATATTTGCATAGTGTTGTGCGATAGCAGCTTTAAGTTATACTGTCATAACTACCACCTTAAATTGAATATTGTATGATAATCAGCATTCTACATGAAATTATTTGGTATGTAGTGTAATGATTACGCAGATCAATATGTACTTTATTTTAATAAAATGCTACATATAATCATTTGAACCTAAAGTGAATAACATGATTTTTCAAACTTTCTTTTTCATTTATCTCGAAATGGTGTTTTTGTAGTTATGACGGTATGATTCTGAGCCGACGATTTTATAAGTCTAGCCTAGACCAGGGATACGTGAGTGAACGAACTTTTGCATGCTTTAGGCGCATATTAATAAACCGACGGACGTGATAAAATTCAGCATCGATAGCCAGAAAGGGTTAGAATCATTAATAGTCGAAGGGCCGAGAATTAGTTGTGGTCAAAAAGAGCCGAGAAAGATTATAAGCGTGTAGTCTGGAGAATAGGACACGGAAAACGCAAGCAAAGTTTGTTGGTTGTATAACAACGAAATATAGATTGAAATATCATAAAAAGGAAATCGGTGGGGATAAAATCATTTATACATCCAAATAGAAGAACATATAAGGAACAGTTATTGACAATTCAATATCTTGGCAAAGTTTTAGTATTTGGGCAAATTGGTTTCAAAATCAATAAATGCAGATTAGTTGAAATCTAAAATGGAGAATTTTAGTTGCAAAGAGCTTGAAGATGACATCAACAATAAAAACTCGGAACATTCGTGAGTGACTGAGCCACCGACGTCGAACGATGTGCATTGTTGATAAAGACGGGTGAGGTCAGAACTGGGCCGATAAAAGTTGTCGTGTTTACATAAATGACAGTTTGACAGTTTACCGTGTGAGGTACTGGAGAACTTGTTTGTTGGACTTGGAATGCTGGTATCGGGCAATTGTGAAACATTAAAACGTACGGTCGGAGTTGGTTTATCCGAACGATAAATTATCGTAGTTTTATCACCGCTCGAACATATCAAGTGACAGTTGAACTCAAGAGGAATCACAGCCGGGATACGAACTCAAGACTGGATCGTCGGTACAAGACTACGACAGTCTACAAATACGCAGCAAGCTACTGACCTACACGTCGGACTTCTTCGACTTCATAGGGTTTCGATGGGAGTCATGATCATTTGTGATGAGTATTTAAATTAAGTTTATTACCAATTATATTTCCATAAACTTTCGGAAAACTTTACTGTTGTCCATCAGACCAAGAGATATCTTAAATAGATATCCGTTTCGCTTTAAGACATCAGTACTGATAGGTAGGGTTTGAACTGTATTCCTTCTATCTATCTTCTTCTCATCGGAACGCTTTGTCCGTGAGTGGCAATGTAAATGCCGGCCTCTGATGGCCATAAATTACGGTTTGATGGGGGTGCCTGATGATGAGAACGCGGAGTCGTGGATTTTTCCAGACTGTATGATTGGGAAGGGGGGGGGGTTTAATTTGGGGAATAGCGGATCATCCGCCAGATAATTGTACAGTATGATGTGGGTGGGGGCAAAAATAAGTTTACAGTAGGAACGGTTTTGTTATTCCCGTCTCTTCTTGGCGGGCGGTGGAAGACCTCCTTGGAACATCGGGGGCCGCTTTCGGTTGAGATGACGAGGTGGTATGGTGAGAGGTGTTCTGATTGCTGATATAGGTCTGATATATATGTCGTTTGGGCTCGGAAGGAACTGTGTCTGCGCCTGGATGGTCGGATTTCTTCTGTCTGGTAGGTCGTTGTAGAATGTTCGGGAGACATCACGGAGGTGCTCGGCTATTGATGCCATTTCTAGGTCTTCGTGGAGAAGGTGGATGGGAGTTTCGCGCGGGGCGAAGGACACCATTCGCAAAACTGTATTCCTTGTCAATGAAGGAAATTCATTTGTGTTATACAATATAGCCCGTTCTGGTTGACTTATTAACCGTTGATTGTCTGTTGTAATGTCATCCTAGATCTAGTATAAATTATAAGTTGTATTTCAGAGATGTTTGTCTTCGCTGTTGTAAGATTTCTCAATTTTGTGGGTCTTGGTGAGTTATAGGAGGTTGTTGTGAACTAGTTAGGCACTTTTAGACTTGAGTACTAGGTTCACGCCTAGGTAGGATTTAAAATTCAAGTTTGAGTGATGTTAGCCTTGATCAGTTGTTTTATTCTTAATTAATCTTTTACTTCTAAGTGAGGTCAGAAATCGTGTTTCACTTTAATTAGGCGATCCATCGCCGAGTATGTTCTTGATTATTAAATGGTATATTCCGGAGTACAGCTATTTAGTGAAGTATCCAACGAGAGCCTATCGATTACCTGAGGGGTCGTAGGTTCGTTGTGTTACACGCCAGTGGAGAAACAACGAAGGACGGTATGAAAATACAATTCAAGAAAAAACACTGTTTGACGCCATTCAAGATCTAGAAAGTCAATATAGTCCGTACGTACTACATTGCTTCAACATGTCTCAGTCACTATCACATTTTAACAAAATGCGAAAAAGTGCTACCAAATCAAATGTCATTCTGCAATTAGATTTTGCAGAGAATTTGCATGCTGCTATCAAGATGAAATATAGAGTACCTATTGGGGCAATCCTCAAGTTGCACTATTCACTGCCGTTTTATGGTATGGGCCAGCCCCAGAAGATATGTCCAGTTACGTTGTCGTGAGTGACAATATCAATCAGGTATTGTGTTGACAGATTCCTTAGATTAATTCTGGCAAGTTTCTTGGAAGAAAATCCAGAAATGACTAGTGTGCCGATAGTGTGCATATATTTTCAAATCGGGCTGCATTGCAGTTTAAGCAAAAATATAATTTTGCACATTTAATGCTGATAAAAGATGAAAAAGGCCTATAAGATTTAACGTTGACATTTTTCGCGACTCGCATGGCAAGGGTGTTGACGATAGCATCGGGACAGTCGTGAAACGGCGGGTTTGGAATGACGTCCGTGCCAATAAAGTTGTCGTTAGAAATGCAGCTTCTTTTGTGAACGTTTTTAATGACAACATTGTGAAGACAAAGGTGCTTCTCGTTCCTGAAGAAGACATTGTTTATGTTAAATATACTTTTGATAAGGCACGGGAAGGTATTGACACTCTAAAGGGAACCCAGAAACTGCACAATATTTCAGCCAAGTCACCATACCAGATAATTTGGAAAGTCATCCCAGCAAGTTGAAGGGACAGTGTGTGATGGAATCTGATAGCGAAAATGGCGTCGAAATAGACTCTGAAGATGACGTCGAATTAGATTGAGTCGAGTGTACGAGAGGCGGCGAAACGAGCTGGGCTGTTATGTGGTGTGACCGAGAGAACAGTGTACCGGCTAAAGAAGGAGCACGATGAGAAAAAATGGTGTGTTTGTTAGTCCGCGGAAGAAGAGGAGGCCGAGAAACCAGGAAACCATTCTGACGAGTTCACAAGAAATGCCGTGCATATTATACATAACAATATGTTTCGTCATAATGTTGCTGGAACGATCGAACAAGTTCGTATCGCTGTCGACAGTGACCCTCTGACGACGCATAATGAAGAAACTTGGTTTTAAATTCGGTCCTAAAACTTTATCGAGCGCGAGGAAATACATCTTTGGAGAATTCGATATTTAAGAAGCATTAAAGGGGCTAAAAACCCCAAAAATTATTTTTTACCACGTGATCTATAGCACAATACTACACTTAAATGACCGTTTAAAAAAAAAATCTTGTTACTGTGATGAAACACGAATTTTTTTAATTTTTTTGATCTAGAAATTGGCGAAAATTGGTGTTTTGGAAAATTTCCTAAATCGGCTTTAACCTGCTTCTTTTTTGGTCCACATAGATACTAGAGCATAGTACTAATCTAAAATGCCCCTTTATAACATCGTGTCTTGGAACTGTGCCAAAATATACCCTCAAACACGCAAAAATATGCATTCTAAAATCACACCCCATCTTGGTAATCAGCATATTTTGACCGAACTACTTGCCCAAATTACAAAACAAAATATAGAGAATTTACAGAAAAGGCTGTCGAGTACGTCAATATTGTCCATTATTTTTTTGGATCAAAATCCTCCAAGGTCACGGGGCATAAAGATCGTCCCCATGTTATTTCTTATGGGAGATTTTTGCCGATGGGACCTAGCTCGAAAAATGTCATGTTTGACATTTTTTGGGGAGGTCATGGTGGCCCCAATATTTTTTCTGTTAATTGCTAAATTCATTACTAGTTAGCCTGAATGAAATATATTTTTTGAGTTTAGCGGTTAAATACCCCTTTAAAAAAGCAAGGCGAGAACACAAAAAAGTATATTCTTAGACAAAACGTGGAACAACGCCGGCTACACGATATCACGATGCTGGAATGACACCACTGTGAAGAGTTGCGAAGACTCTTTCTTGCGCGGTCTATCCACCGGCCTAAAAAAAAAACGGTAATCGGTCATATTGGCAGTGAGGATAGCTTCGTGATGGCGCCGAGTTAGTCTTCGAGGCTAAAACGGGTGACGGAGACTACCACGAAGACAGGACGGTGCTCGGTTCGAAGACTGGTGGAGTCAAATACTCCCCAAGCTCCTACCGAACTCAAGTCATCGTCATCGACAATGCTCCGTACCATACGGTTCAACAGGAGGCGTGTCCACTCAAGTCATGGCGGAAATGCAATCTTCAAGACTGACTGGTACTGGTACTACGAAATGTAACTTGCAATACAATTCAATCAGTAAAGCTTTTTTCCAACATATATTATATATATTCTCATATATTCTTTCAAACTTTGCGTGTACATGAACCTTCCAACAAATCGACTTTGGAATATTATTAATGCATTTTTTTGCATGTTTTATTATTGATAAAAAAATAACATGCATTATTTATGGAATGCACATAACTTTAAAATAATAACAATGGATTTTCCCCCAATATATCGTATTATCAATTAAGTTGTTAAAGATATACAATGGCATGGTAGACAAAACATATACTTGAGTTTGCTATAATACATAAGGAGAAAAATTTCTGCTTTCCGGTAGCTAGTTAAAGTAATGCAACACGTGAGTGGCTTTGCATTTTTTTAAATTTGCTATTTTAGAAATAACTAATTTAAGGAAATCATATTATACGATTTCAAACCGATCTATGTAGACTATTCATTGTTATTCTCTTTGTTCCATAGTATTGTATAGGGCTACGTTTGCCGATAATAATATTTATAGTATTAGTAGTTTTAGGGCGCTTTAACAGCAAAGATAATTCGCGCCTCCAAGATAAAACAATTTCCATAAGTATGAGTTATCACGGTGTATACTTCTTTCCAAGCGGAGGGACGTAAGGGGAGACGCGGGGGGACAAGGGGAGGACAAACCTGTGCTGGTCAGAACCGTCCACAAGCGTATGGGGAGGGCAGAGGTTCCCCCACGTCGTGGTCGTCTCCGTCTCGTGTTCAAAAAACGAGACTGGGCTAGAAGAACCAAAATATCATCTAAAAAAAAAACACGGTAATCAGTCATATTGGCAGTGAGGACGCGTTCGGCGCAGTCTAGACGGACCTCACAAAAAGAGAAGACAAGCAATTTGCTGTTTGTTACAGAAAAGTTTTGTTGTGAACGATGTAGATTTTTCCAGTGAAATTGGTAAGTTTAAAGATTTAAATAGAAATGAAGCAGATGATCTCCCGCATGTAAAGGTAACTAATGAAGAAGTCATTTCAGCAATTAAACGCCTTAAAATTAAAAGCTCGACAACACTTCAAGAGATTCCATGCATAGTATTCAAGAAATGCGCATCAATAGTCGGATTATTGGCGTATCTAATTTCCCATTTCTTTCTTGTAGGTGATTTCCCAACACAGCTGAAATTGGCAAGGGTAACACCTATTTATAAGGGTAAAGGTAAAAAGAGTGATAGGAATTCTTATCGACCTATATCAACTCTTCCAATTGTAGGGAAAATTATTGAAAATATTTTGCACATGAGGTTATTACATGAAGTGGATGCATCTGAAGGTTTAAGTGAAAACCAACATGGTTTTAGGAAAGGTAGATCAACGCAAAGTGCCCTTCTAGCTTTACAGATTTTATCTATAAAGGGATTGACAAGCGGAATGGTAAGGTTGGAGCTGTTTTTGTTGATCTAAGGAAAGCATTAGATTCAGTACCTCTTTTAATAAAACTAAAAACCAGGTATAACATAAGTCCTTATTTGTTATCAATATTGGCGGATTACTTTTTAAAAGAAAAATGTTATCAATCTTGCAAAATATAGTTCAAAAGTATTCAATATATTTGTGGAGTACCGCAAGGATCAATATTAGGACCCTTTTATTATTCTTTACATAGATGATATATCTACTTATAATGGGAGGAATCAATTATATTTTATATGCTGATGACTTGGTCTTTTATTTAGAAGGTGTGGATGTTGAAGAAATCGCAAGACGTCTTCAAGAAGTTTTAAAGAGGATGGATGATTGGTTTAAAACTCAGGAACTTGATATTAATTATAGTAAAACAAATTTTATGATTTTTCATAAGGCTAATGATAGAAGCATGAATGATATTCATTTGACGTTGAATTGTAATGGTAATCTAATTTCTAGAGTATATGAATTTAAATATCTTGGAGTTTTCTTAGATTGTAATTTAATTTTTAAGAAACATTATGAATATGTATGTAATAAAGTATCATCAGCAATAGGAATTATAAGTAGAATGAAGAGGTTTGTAACAGAGAGAATGTTGAGGTTACTTGTTGATTCTTATATTCACTCTATTATTGATTATTGTTTAGTGGTTTGGGCAGTAAGACCTTCTACCGAATATGTTGTACTTCAGAAGAGAATTGCCCATCTGTTTGATTCAATTCCTATGAGCCAAGATTTACAATCTGATTGCTTCACGATTGAGGAAAGAATGAAATATAGCGTACTGGTAAATACATACAAAATATTGAAAGGTATGTATTCAGGTATTTTACCCAATATTTTTCAATTTGTTGATCGTGATATAAATTCTATTCTAATGAACTCTTTGAAAGTTCCTAAATTAATTTCTGAATCATTAAGAAAGTCATTCTTGTACAGAGGAGTATCCTTTTGGAATTCAATTTCTTATGATATTAGAAGCCAATTTACTGAGCTAGGAATAGTACAATTTAAAAGTAAAATTGAAGCAATGATAATGAATCAAAGAACAAAGAAGAATTGATTTTTACTATTTATTTGTGGGGCATTGTCTCTGTGTTTATGTAATGTTAATTTATCTTCATATGTTTTATTCAATGATTTTGCTGTTCTCTTTGTTTGTTCATTATTGCTTTGATTTTGATGTATTCAATGTATTTTCAATTGATATTTTTCTGCCTAGATTGTCTGGTTGCCGCCCACTGGTGGAACTTGCAACTTGAGTTAGGTGTCCTGTATCATTGCTGTGATCAGTTTTTGACTTGAACAATTTTAAATAATTATATATCTTATATAATTATATATTAAGAGTCAAGATCTTTTGCACTAAATTGTTATCAAGATTTGAACACAAGAATGATGGTTGAACACAAGAATGAAGATTCGCGTTCGGTGGTTTCTTCCGCGAAAGATTGATTACTCCCTGATTTGCTGTTCCTGATTTTGGCAAACCCATATTCGTTTGAGTGGGATCGTCTAATAAATCAGTTTTTTCTTTTCGTTTTTTTTTTATGTTTTTATTTTTTCTTCTTCTTTTTTCTTTTTCTTTCCTTTTCTTTTTCTTTTCTTTTTTCTTTTCTTTTCATTCCCCACCCCCTTTTTTATTATTCGATTCATTCATAAATTGCATTTAATATCCTTTTTATTTGTTTTCAAATTTGTTGAATATTTAATGCATTGTTGTAATATTACTATTTCAAATATTTACTTAAATGTAGTTCATTGTTGTGTCTGCATCTATGTAATTAGATTTATTTAGTTGTCCTCCTTTGTAAATCAGTTTTTATAACTGAATAGGATAGACGTTAAATAAATAAATAAAATAAAAATAAAACATCAAAGTCAGGACCTGACCAAGATAACACGCCCGGACTTCTGGTTGCTACTGCTGTTGATATAACCAAAGACAAAACCAACAATGCAATTCTAGCGGCTAAGGAAAAAGTTCTCGTTGATCTCAAGAATGATGTCATGAAAATAGAGATGCGAGATGATTTCGAGAGGAAAACTAGGGTAAGTAATCTTGCAAACATTAGATTCATTTTTTTAGGTTTTATGAATTATTTAATTTGGTTTGTACTTTATTTTTTACGTAGGGTCAAAATCAAAACAGGTTATGGAGAGAATCCAGGATTAACAGACTGACATCGTCGAATTTTGGCAAGGTAAGAAGGAATTCAATTTTGTGCCTCAAAGAGAAAAAACAGCATTACAACTATTTTCTTGCAATTTGGTTCAAGGTAGCCAACATACCAACCACACATTACATTATTTTGTTTTAAATGTCAACTAATATACAAATTTATAACTTGATTAATGTCATGTCATGTCATATTTTGTTGAAATCTTTGTGAAATTCTTTTATCCTGATTTTAACACTTTTAATCAATTTAAAAAATAAATGATTTCCTTGTTTCCTCGATAGTCGAATGTGAAAATTGTAAAAATGGATTCATCCAACATACTGAAAAGGTCGAGACCCTTCACTCAATTGGAAAAAGACAAGTTGTTGCTGGTGCTAAAAAATATAGCACCGCAATAGTGTACAAACAGACAGACGCGACGTCGTTAAAGAAAAACCGACGCCTAGATAAGTGTATGCAAAGAGTACAACTCAAATGGTGAAGTCACCCAGGTAAGATTGTATAACATTCATCTTTTAACAATCTGTCATACAGTTGATTTAAAAAATATGGTTTTGAAAAAATATTGACACCTTTTCTGGACGATTTGCAGAAACTGGAATCCGATGCGGGCGTTGTTATTAATTGCGATGGAAATGAAGTCAATTTTACTATTCGTGCTGTAATCACATCCGTGTTCGCTGACGGTCTAGCACTTCACGAACTGTTCGGGTTCCTTAGTCCGTCATGGCAACATATTTTGTCTCCAATGTATGGTTACACGAGCGCAACTACATGCACAGGTTGACAATTCATTACACGAGCGCAGAACGAAAAAATTGTATGAAGAACATGTTGAGCTTGTTACTTTACGACAAGAACTTAACATTCACACTGAAACTGGACGTTGTGAAAATAGTGTATTAATCAAAATCAAGTATTTTCATTGCTCTAACAATTTCGTCTTTGATGCTATGCACGATGTGTTAGTAGGTGTTTGCGAGTTTGAGCTTAAATAAGTGTTGAATCATTTTGTCATTGTTGACAAATTATTCACTGTTAACCTTTTTAATCGAGGTTGAAAATGTTAAAGTATGGATTTCGGAGAGACGTAATAAACCATCGCCTAATTTTGCACATACGTCGTTAAGAAATGTGACAGATCACAGCTTAAAGCAGAAAGCTATGCAAATGTGGCTTTTAATAAGAGCATTCCCTTTTTTAATATCGGACAAAGTTGATGAAAACAGCATGCGTTTAAAATTATTCCTATTACTTTTAAGGATTATGAAGATGGTGTTCGTACCTAAAATTACGATTGGGCTGCTGTCATATCTTTCAGATTAATAAAGGAACACCACTCCCTCAAAAAGAACTTTTCCCGACACAAACTTTATAAAAAAAAGACCATCATCTAGAGCACTATCCTGAGTGTATGGCTATGGTTGGGCCAATGGTGAGGCTGTGGTGTATGCGATGAAGCGAAACATGCCGAATTTAAAAGACACGCTGCTGTATGATGCAAACTATAAAAATACCCCAAAAACCATGGCACAGATGAATCAATATTCTGTTTGGGGGAAAAATAAAGACGGATTCAGAAAAAAGTTGATGCCAAAACCGGTAAATCGGTCCGTCGCATGTGCACAGGGCAAGATTATTTAATAGGCATGAATTACGATCCCAATTATATTATTTTGTCATCTTCATCTTTATTTTATTGCGGACAGAATACCGCCTTGGTCTACTAGTGTGCTACCAAAGCCATCGTTTGCCATCGTCCACGAAGTCACTGACCCCATTGTCCACGAAGTCCCTGTCCCCATCGCCCCCATGGAGATCGAACCAATAATAGAAGCAGCCGCGGGAGAAATTTATGACCCGCAAGCGGTACGTACGCTTTTTTGTGTGTTGAACACACACAACTTGAACACGATTCACATTCATTACAATTTTTGGGTCAGTTGGTTGGTATTGATTTCCCACAATTATTAGTAATGGCATTGCGTTCACGTATGCGTATTGGAAGAGAGGCTGTGTCCATATTGTTGTTGGGAGCCAAATGTCTGCATTCTGATGTCAACTTACACAAACAAGCAACACACTTTTACACAGATCAAGCTACAATGAGGGATGTTGTTGAACTTATGTTGGTGTAAAATAGTGTACAGGCTTGCTGTATTCCCGGTGTGTGTACTGCATCTAGGGCGACGGACGTTCGCCCGCAGCCAAGCGCACGCGACTGCTTAACGACTGACTCGACCCTGTATACTCCTATCCGAGTTGGGGGGTTTTCAGCTATATGCACACGCCACCCCGAAATATTTACAATCTTGAAACTCGGTATATGACCTGATATGTGGTCCATGACCTACAAAAAAATCAGACCGATCCAATAACCCGTTCTGTGTTAAAAAAAAAAGTGCCTTAACATAGTTGAAAACCTTCCGGTTGGCTATCTAGCTGGGTGGTTGGAGAATTCGGACGGAGACGAATAAGAGCTTACAGAGAAAACGAGATGGGGAAAGGAAAATGGCAATGACATCCAGCATGTTTTGAACTCATCAAGGTACACACCAACAAATAAGTGGAACGATTTAACAGGACATTACTGCCTCCGATTGCTATAGCTACTAATAATTAAGAACTTTTCACACTGGGAAGTCAACATAAAAACAATTGAGTGTGATTTTAACAGTATTATCAATAAAATGATTGGCAAAACCCCATTCTCGGCAACTCTCACGCCGCCAATGAGTTTTATTCAAGCTAGTAATTGGCGGTGGCAGTAATTCAGAATGTTTTCTTTCCCTGATGTTGTACCCGTACTCCTTGACGATCTCATCATCAGATTTTGGAGCTTGTTTGTTCGCTCTGAATAAATCGTGTTTCCAGGGTGAGGAATCCATGGTGTTTGGTCTGTCACGTTTGTAAACTAAGTTTCGGACGCTTTGCTGCGACCCACTCTTCCGAATCGTCAGAGTAAAGGGAACCGTGTTTAGCCATTTCTTTTTCAAACAGCTGAAACTGCAGAATCCGAAACCCAAAGACAGAATCAATAAAAATTCAACTGTCAGTCTAAGGGTCGAAAAAGGGACGAAAATGCCCCGGAAGGAAAGGGGAGTAATACGCACCCGATAACTAAACGGTATTTTATGCAGCCCACCGGTTGTACCGATAACGTGAGCGGTGCTATATATAAGGCAACCATTGGCAGACTACCCAGGGTAATCTCCGTAAGGCCAGGGGAATTGGTGGGAAAACGGTGCGGCGGGGCACGTTCCCCAAGGTATGGCCTACGCCCGGGGGCTTTAGAACCCCGGGTTGGGGGGTTTTTTTCCCCCCCAAAAAGGAAAATTTTCCCCTGGTTAAAAAATTGAAATCCCCCCCTTCCGGGGGGAATTGGTTTAATTTTTTTAATTGGGTAAACCCTTTTTTTAAATTCATTTAAATATAGGTTTAAAAAAATGAACAAAAATTTTTTGGGTTCCCCCCATTCCCCGGGTTGGGGGTGGGGGGTTAAAAAATTCCCCCCTTGGGGGGGGTTGGAAAAAAACCTTTTCTTGTAATAAAAATTTGGGGTATTTTAATTCTTAAATTTAATAATTTTTTTTCATTTTTTAAACTTATATTTGTTTACACCTTCGCCCAAAATTTTGGGTAAAAATTATTATTATTCATTTTTAAAATTTTTAAAAAATATTTATAATTAAAATTAAAATTTTTAAAATTATAATTATGTAGGCCAAAAATTGTAAATTTATGGGTTGGGAAAAAAATTTTTTGTTAAAATTTCCCAGCCCAAATGCAATCATCTTGCGGACCATCCCTACAGCACAGGGGGAGGGGAACAGATACCTTTTTAGGTGGGAAACCAAAACCCACTCAAATCTCCCCCCCCACTCTACCCCAAAACCAATTTTCCCCCCTGGCAAAAGCCCTTCTCTTGCCCACCACCTCCAACAGTAGTTTTCAGTTCCCCCTAACCATTTCCCCCCAGCCCCAAACCCTTTATCCCTTTTAACACCAGAAACCCCCAACAAAAAAAACAAAAACTGGACACATCACTCAAAAACGGGAAAAAACCGAGTTGTTGGGGGCTCGGGCCCGCAACGGGGGCCCCCATCGAGGGACAACCCCGGTTAAAATCTGTTGTTTAAAGGGCTTTGGGCCTTGAAAATTTTGTTAACTTTGCCCCCTGACTTGGGTTGAAGTTTGGGAGAAAATTTTTGATGTGAATGACCCAAAAGTGACTTGCAGGGGAAATCTTCCTCGGGTTATGTTGTACTATTTGGGTAGCCCCCCAAAGTTTACAAAAATATATTCAAATTTTTTGCAAAAAATGAATTATTAACGTTTTTTAAAAAAGGCTTTACGAACGAGGGGGCCTTTCCGTGAAGGGGTTGTGAAGTAAGTTTAAGTTGAACGAGGTGGCGGAAATCACCCCTGAAATAGGGTTTTTTGACAAATAACTGTCAGTAAAAAGGGTTTCACTGTTTTCAAAAAAATTGTTCAAATTTTCTTTTCAATTGCCCATCCGTCGTAAGATTGCAATAAATTTATTTAAAAATTTTGGGAAAAATTTCCCAAATTTAATTTTAAAATATGCCTAATTTTGCATTTTTTTTAAATCGGGACTTAAAAAGTAACGGGCGTTACTGAAATTTTCCCATGGTTAAATTTTTACAATTACTTTTTTTTTTGTTAATTACAAAACCAATAAAAAATTTTTCCCGTCCTGTCATCGCCCCGAATTTGGTTTAGTATGGGAGCCAGAAAAACGGGGAAGGAAAAATTTTAAGATTTAAAAACCAATTTGGGGAAGAAGATTTTTGGGTTTTTAAAAAATTTAAAAAAAAAAAAAAAAAAATTACCCAAAAGGGTTTAGGGTTTATATAATCATTGTTTTTTTTAGTTTTAATTACAATCATTGAGGACCCATTGTGAAGGAAATTTTTTTCCCAATTGAAATTTCTATTTAACTTATTTTCCCTGCGATTTTTCAAAAACCCCAAAGTCAAAAATTCCCCTTTTAAAATTGTTTGGGTAAAATTTTTCCTATACCCCTTTCCTCATTTGTAGATTTAATCTTTTTTTATTTTAATATGTAGGTCTAACTTATTTCTTTCGCCCTGGGGGCCCCCCTACTACTTTTAAATTTTTTTGGGCCCTAGGGAAATATGCTTTCCCATATGATACCCCTACATCTCGTATTAGACGCTCAAAAATTAAATTTTAGACTTCCTGGGTTTAAATGGATAGCAACTTAAGTGGAAAACACATATTGGGAAAAAACCTTGCCCCAAAAAAAACTGAAATTGGGCCCATGCTTTATTTTGAGGAAAAGAGTACCCTTGGGTTGGTTTAAAAAACCTTTTAAAACCCCTCTACTTGGCCCCACTTTCACTCATTGATGTCTTTTGGGGGAATTGAAATTGGGGGGGAACTCCAAGAAAAGAAACTTTTTTTCCTACTAAAAAAAAAAGGGAATTAGAAATTGTATCACAGCCCAGGATTCAGATTTTTTTTGTAAGCCACTTTTCCCAAGAACAAAGGAAATATTCCCTATCCCTGGGTATATAAAAAATAGGGAAGTACAATGTTTGTCCAAAAAAATTTAAAAAATCTCTTTGAATGAAATTTCCCTTAAAATTCCACCCAAAAACACTAAAAATAAAAAAAAAACTAAGAATACCACAATGCAACCTCCACTTCGCCCCAAAAAGGGACTTAAAGCTATTGGAATGCAAAAGAAGGGCCTCCCTCTTTTGAATCTTAGGCATAAAAGTTCAACGTGGGTTTAATATTTTGTAATACAACGACCTCCAGTACATACTGGAGACTCCACCAAATTACAACCAAAATTTCCCGAGTCCCCATGTAAATTAAACCGTCTGTTTCCCAGGGGGGACACCCTACCGTGTTGAAAAAGATTGTTCCAGAGAAGGCAGGGTTTTCTGCACCACGCCCCACGTGCTAAATCAAGGCGCGCCTTCGCCCCGAAATTTTGGAACCCGAAGGACCCCGAAGGCCCCCAAATTTCAGCAAACCCCCCACTCGTACATGGTGGCCACGGTGATTTAACCGTCCCCATACCCGAGGGACCCCAGGAGCCGGCTCCAGCCCAGTGCCCCCGACTCGTACAATTGGGGCGCAGGTGATTTAAACCGGGGTTTTTCCCTCACCCCGGGGGGGGGGGGGGGGGGAACCCGAGGAGCCCGGCTCCCGCCCCCAGCGCCCCCGACTCATACATGAACGCACCGGGGAAATTTTACCCGGGCCCCATCACCCAGGAGCCAAAGGCCCCGCCCCCAGCTTTCCCCTGCCCCGTACATTGTGCGCTACAGTGATAAATTACTGGCCCTACACCCCGGGGGCCAGGCTCCAGCCACAGCTGCCCCCGACCCCATAAAAATGGTTTCCCTACGGGATATTAAACCCCCCCCATCACCCCCCCCAAAAGGGGCCCGAGGAGCCAGGCTCCAGCCACAGGGTGCCCCCACTCGTACATGGTGCCCCTACGGTGATATTACCGGTCCCCATCACCCGGGGAAACCCCAGGAGCCAGGCTCCAGCCACACTGCCCCCCGACTCCCTACTGGTGCGCTATGGGGATTTTACCGTTCCCATTTACCCGAGGGGGCCCCCCAGGGAGCCAGGCTTCCCCCACGCTGCCCCCACTCATACATGGGCGCTACGGTGATATTAAAAGACGCCCCATCACCCGAGGGGCCCGAGGAGCCCGGTCCCCCTGCCCCCGACCAAAACAAAGGGGCCGCTTCGGTGATATTAAACCGGGGGCCCCTACCCAAGGGACCCGAGGAGCCAAAGGGTCCAGCCCACACTGGGCCCCCCACTCATACATGGGCGCTACGGTGAATTTTACCGGTCCCCATCACCCGAGGGGCCCGAGGAGCCGGCTTTCCCGGCCCCCCAGCTGCCCCCCACTCTTCATGGTGCGCTACGGTGATATTACCGGTCCCCATCCCCTCGAGGGAAACCCCAGGGGGCCAGGCTCCACCCACAACTGCCCCTGACTCGTACTGGTGCGCTAACCCCGGGGATATTTCCCGGTTTCCCCCTCACCCCCCCTTGGAGGGACCCGAGGAGCCAAAGGGGTTTCCCGGCCCCAGCTTTCCCCCACTCAACATGGGGTCGCTTTCGGGGATATTACCGGGTCCCCATCACCCGAGGGACCCAGGGGGCCAAAGGGTCCCGCCACAGCTGCCCCCGACCCCTTACATGGTGCCGCTACGGTGATATTACCCGGGGCCCCCTCCAAAACCCCCGGGGAACCCGAAAGGAGCCAGGCTCCAGCCACAGCTGCCCCTGACTGTACATGGTGCCCCTAGGGGGGATTTTAAAAGGTCCCCAACCCCGAGGAGCCAGGCTCCAGGCCCCAGCAAACCCCCCCATCTCGTACATGGGGCGCTACGGGGTATTACCCCGGGCCCCCTTTACCCGAGGGACCCCAGAAAAACCAGGCTCCACCACAGCTGCCCCCGCTCTTACATGGTGGGGGCTTTCGGTGATTTTTCCGGTTTCCCCCTCACCCGAGGGGCCCAGGGGTCCAGCCCAGCACCCCCCCCACTCGTACATGGTTGCGCTACGGTGATTTTACCCCTTCCCCATCACCCGAGGGGAAACCCCGGAAAAGCCAGGCTCCAGCCCAGCTGGGCCCCTTTACTCGACAGGGGGCGCTATGGTGTATTACCGGTCCCCCCATCACCCCAGGAGCCAAGGGGTCCAGCCCCCAAACTTTCCCCCGACTCTTACTGGGGCGCTACCGGGGATATTACCCGGGCCCCATCACCCCAGGGACCCAGGAGCCAGGCTCCAGCCCCAGCTGCCCCTGACTCCCTACATTGGGGCGCCCCACGGGGATTTTACCGGGCCCCATCACTGGGGACCCGAGGAGCCAGGCTCCCCCGCCACAGCTGCCCCCAGGACTGTAAATGGTGCGCCCACGGTGATATTAACCGGGGGGCCCTCATTTGAGGAAACCAGGCTCCAGCCACAGCTTTCCCCTGACTGTACATGGGGGGCGTACGGTGATATTAAACCGGGGGGCCCACCCCACCCGAGGGACCCGAGAAGCCCGGGCCCCCAGCCCAAAAGCTGCCCCCGAATCTTACATTGGGGCGCTACGGTGAAATTACCGGTCCCCACACTCGAGGGACCCGAGGAGCCAAAACTCCAGCCCCAGCTGCCCCCGACTCTTTCTGGTGGGGCTACGGTTAAAAATTACCCCCTCCCCCCCCAAACCCCCCGGGGCCCCCAAAGGGCCCCCGATTAAAAGTTTTAAAAAATAATGAAGAATGGTTTTTTTAAACTTTGGGGGCCCGGGAAAAAATCACATTTACCTTCCCCATTTTCCGTACATACCCAGAAATGTTACCCCAAATTGGGCGAAATTTCCTTTGCAAAATTTGATACCCCGATAGGGGCTAATTTTAAGCTTTTTTAGAAAGAAAATAATTTTTAAAGGATTTTTGGAGAAATATTTACAAATAAAAAAGTTCCCCAAAACAAAAATTATTCAATACCATTAATATACTATTAGGGAATACCATACAACATTGATATTAAAAATGGAAAAATCCTCCTATTTAATGGTTTAATTTCCCCCTAAAATTTTCTTTTTTTGGGGGAAGGGCTTTCAGCCGTTTATGCATGGCCAAAACCCCATTTGGTAAAATTGGTTATTATTTTTTTTACAACTACCCCAACAACCCAAAAAACTACCCAAAAAGAACATCCCTTTTTCAAATTTTAACCCGAGCAGCAAATAAGTAAGAGGAATGTAAATAGATTTACTTTTAAAAATTCGTTTTTCAACAAAGAAAACCGGGATTTCGTACGAAACTTTTTTTCCCTTTTTTTCTTTGGGTGGTTTAGACTTCCCAACAAAAATTGCCAAAAAAAGGGTTACAGGTTTAACCTCCGTTTAAAATTTCTACCTTTCCCTAAAAGACTGAGGAACGCGACGTGGAATAATATTAAAGAACAATTAGAAATTATTAAAATGCTCTTTAAGTGCTCGAATGTCTACCAGCTTAAATGTGGCATCGATCCCGATATACTCTGGGGCCATCAAATTCCAACTCGCAATCTTCTCGTGGTTTGGCCCGTGATTAGGGGAGTTTTTCTCCCTGAAACTAATGGTGAGCTCTGGGTCGTCGTCGGGGAACTTTCCCCTTCCCTTTGACTACCTCCCCGATGGCGACGACAATGACAACACGGACGGATGACACAGACGGAGACGACCACGACGTGGGGAATCCCCTGCCCTCCCTATACGCTTGTGGCTGGTTCTGACCAGCACAGGCCTGTCCACCCCTTGTCCCCTTTTCTGATCAAGCTTTTCCATAGCCGTGTCCATCAGAACAGGCCAACTACTAATTATAAGCCTAATTAACAGTGAACAACTTACGGTGAGGCCTGATCAAGCTTTTCCATAGCCGTGTCCCGTGGCAATCAGAATGAGAGACATCACAGTTGGATTCGGTATTTGGGTTGCTGCATAAAGCTAGCAGACAAGCAACTAATTTAAAGCTAATTATAAGCCTAATTAACGGTGATCAACTTACGGTGAGGGCTGATTAAGAACAGACCAGGCATGGTCATTCGTGATTAGACTTTACTGTATAGTTTAAATGTTTGATCATGATATGCTATCTTTATGTACGTGACGGCTCCTCGAAACCTATGTCAGATGACTTAAATTGATTGATTGATTGATTGGATATTGCTTAACGTCTCATATTTATGCACTTAGGCCTAACATGTTGCGATATAATACTGTATAATAGTTTTAGGGAGTGCGCGAGTAGCATAGGCCTACTATTTGAGCTCTAGTTTAGTATTCCTTTTAGTCTTTTAAATGTACCGGTAGGCCCACTATCACTTTCATTCTCAATTTTTATTGTTCCGCCTCGGTATTAGTTGTTTACGCGAACATTTTATATCAGTTATTTTTTCAGTTCTAGTATTTAGCCCTAAGCCTAATTTTAATAGGTAGGGCCTAACTAATCTGCCCAATTTCATATAGATGAATGGCTGCCTGTGCTTTTTGACTTACGTGTTGACTTTCGGACTATTGATTTAGTACTGTCCGCTCTTGATATCCGTGCAGTCGCATTGCGGTTGGATCCATGATATTGATACCTCTAGCCTAAAACTTTGTTCGAACCTAAAAAGTGCCTACACAGATGGATTTAAGCACCAACTACACATATTAAAAAACTATTGTAGGCTTATGGAGTACTGGGTATTTGTTGTGCCATAGCCTAGACTAATTGAAGTTGCCAACCATATTGCCCACTAAAGAAATGCGTAATAAACTAGTAATGTTAATTTTTAATCAGTTGTAGTCCTATTTTAAAACTAGTCGTAGATCAAACTTGTTTTTAAAGTTATCTAGCATGCTGGGTTGTGGGACTTTTGGTTATATTTTTTTCTTGGAGATACCAACCTATTATAACTCAAATCAATATAAGACATTACAAAATAATCAATATTTAGAACATAAAATTTTTCTAGCGAGCACAACATGACCTAGCTACCAAGGTCGATTTGCTTAAAGGTGCGTTTACTGTTCAGCGTTTCATGCAACGCAGTAGGCGTATTGAGTGTGACGATGTGTTTACTGTTGGTAATAGGTTAAATGTATCTCCCACTTGCTGAAATCCAATAAATATGGGCACGTTGTCTTATGCTAAAGCCTCCAACATAACTAAAGTCCCTAGAGAAAGTCAAACCTATATTTTGAAAGTTGGCCTACCGGTAGTGTAGGCTATTAGAATAGCAGGTAGCATCAGAATCAAATGAGGTACAACACCACTTTTCCACAGCTACTTCTTGTCAAGTTTTGTCAACCAACCGTAATGAACTATGGGTAAAAACTACCGCAATAGAAAAGTTTGACATTGTTAACATCTTTGCAGCTTCCGCCACAAACTAGCAACCGTTTTGGCTACCGTGCATACTGCTTTGCCTGAAAAACCAAAAAGTAAATGCACCTTTATAGTTTCTCACTGGCACTCAACTGTCAGGCACTGAGGGCACTTGCTAACTAACCATTTTAAAACATATTTTTAACCTGAATTGTATTTTACAGCTTGAAGACGATTCACCAGTTTCCTTCACAGACGAACAATTTGTTTTGGCAAATAAGGTCAAAAGCGGGCAGCCAGGGGACTCCATGGTCGTCAAAAAAGTGGCGGTGATGATGTGTTCAACACAGCCTTTCCCCTCATCCTCCATAAGAAAAAGAGAGCCAATCCAAGTCCTTGGATAACACATTACCATAGGACTGAATCAAAATATCTTCGTCATTTTAATTACATGTGCAAGTGTGCCCCTCAAGTTTTTGTACTAAAAAAAACATTTACAAAATTCGTAAGAAAGCTCATACGAAGAGCATCAGACTGGCTAAACGTAGCCATCATGACCAATTAATTGCGTCTGCAACGAATAAGTGTAAAACATCTTGGCACATAATAAAATCACAAGTAAGTGCCCCAAAATCAGCTAATAACTTGACCCTGAAATTTAATGACGTTGTGATCTCGGACCCTACCCCTCTTTCAAATCATTCAAGACTTTTTTATTAAAAGTGGAATTAACAATAGCCCAACTGCTAAGTCCCCTTCTTCACTTCCTGTTATTTCAAAATGCATTGACAACTCAATATTTTTATATCCAACCTCTCATATCGAAGTATCTAAAATTATCAAAACACTAAGCAATAAACACTCGGCAGGTTAGACGAAGTCCCTGGTTAAAATCCTTTCCAAATGTAGTGTTTTACATTGCTTCCCCTCTTGCATATTAATTAACAATTCTTTTACTTCCGGAACTTTCCTACCAAACTCAAAAGTGCCTAAGTAATTCCTTTTTTATAAGAAGAAGGGCAAGAAAGACGTCCTAATAACTACAGACCGATCTCTATCATCTCTTCGTTTTCTAAAATATTTGAAAAAGTCATGTTTATTCGACTCATACTTTTTTAAAACCCAAAATAACATACTAACACCTTGCCAACATGGTTATCAAAAGGGCAAATCTACAATATCAGCTATTTTCTCCTTTCTTTCATCTCTTTATGACTCCCTTGACCGGGGTGATCAAGCAATTGGGATATTTTATGACCTCATTAAAGCGTTTGACACCATTGATCCCCAAATTCTTCTTTACAAGTTGAAAGTCTAGGAATAAGGGGTATCGCTAATATTTGGGATCTCTTCATTTTTATCAAATCGCAACCAAGTTGTTGAAATACGTTCCGCTAAGCATAAAAGATCACAGAAAACCCTTTTTCTGCCCCTCAATCCTTCTCAGTGGGGTCCCCCAAAGGTACTATTCTGGCTCCCACTTCTTTCTTCTTTATGTGAATGACCTGCCAGATGCATTTGATTTTGGAATTTTATCGCAGTATTTTTGATGACTCTAGTCACTTATTAACGGCCCCAAAAATGAACTTCTACAAAATCACTCAAGAATGTAATAAGCAGGCATCTACTATGTCCAATTATTGCTCTGATAATCTCCCTTTTTCTCCAACCTTCCAAAAACAACTTACTTACATTTTCACCCCAAGTTGCCCTCTCTTCAATTAAGCCCCCCTTTTCCGAATCGATGAATCAAGCATAGCTCGTGCTTCTACAGTTAAGCTCTTAGGTATTACGCTTTCCGATATATTAGAGTGGTCACCTCATGTAGACAATGTAGCATCTAAAAACAAGAGTGGTGTTTTGTTCTGAGAAGATTAAAGAAGATTTTCGGCCCTCTCTCCCTTAAGCTTTCTTACCATGCCCTGATTCATTCTCATATTTCGTACGGGTATTTTGTTCTGGGGGGCCTCGCCCACGCAAAACGAATTTTCATACTGCCAAAGCGAGCAGTTCGTATCATTGCTGGGGCCTCTAGATGAGGTCATGCGAAGTTTATTTCTGCCCTTAATATCCTTACCCTTGCTTGCTCTCTTATTCACCAAGCAGCCATATTCGTCACCAATATACATCCTTATTCCCCCAGATTTACCATTTACTCCTACTCAACTCGTTCAAACAGCCAAAATCCAGTTCCTTCTCACAATACGTCCCTATATTCCAAAAGTCCTCACATCTTTGTCTTACTATTTATAACAAAAATTTCCCAACTCATATAAAAACATTATCATCACCAATATCTTTCAAAACCAAGCTCAAAGAATTCTTATTATCAAAATCTTATTACTCAATTAATGAATTCTTTGATGACTTATCATAACATTGTTTTTCCTAAGCTTCATATTTAGTATGTTCTTCCTTAATTTCAATGTTTTCCATTAACTTCATATTTCATCATTATGTTTGTATACCATCGTTTATTTTATATCACTAATTTTATGTATCATTGCCTATATTTGTACTATGTATAAATCAATAAAGGTGTATTATTATTATGGGGTTCGGCCGCTCTGGCCGCAAGGAGTGTGACGGGGAGAAAGTGCAACTCGAAGAAGGATTCAGCTGCAAAGACACCGTTGACTCCTGCGAAGGTTCGCTTCGTAAAGGGTAAGTCTACTTGCTGGATTGATTTTTTTCTTTTGGCTATAGGCCTACCCAGCAAACACAAGCGTGCGGGGAGACACCGGTATTGGTCCGGGCACTCTGGGCAGCGTGCGGGCTACGGGCTGCGTCGGGTGCTTAGCTCAGGGCGTCGTGCAGGGCCCGGCCGGGCAAATTTTGGTAATATAGCTGACCTAGCCCGTTAGCTACCCGGCCGTAGCCTGTACATGCCCCGTAAATGTATTTCTTATTTCCGCCCCGGCATTACCCGTACGGGAAACCCCGGGCCCTGCATCCATTCCCCTTTCTGCCCGGGGGTTCAACGGCCCTAGCCAGTACATGCCCCGTGAATGTATTTCTTTGTTCCCCCCAGGGATTTACCCGGTTGGGCCCCTGCAATGTAACTGTTCCATTAGCTGCCCTGCACACTAACCAAGACACAAAATGAATTCTGTTCTTGTTTAACAACTCGTTGGTGTATTCCTCTACAATAATTTTTGGATGAGCGTAGCGGTGAAGCGAAGATTCCATTTCACTACACTGGAGAAAAAAATCCGGAATGTTTAGTTTTTTTTTTTGGTTTTTGTATTTTTTGGCTGTTTGTTAACACGATTCCGGCTAAACCGATACTCCAATGTGATGAAATTTTGTGGTGGCCTTTGAAATCTCGGAACTTAGACCTGCCACGTTTTTTAGCGCAATCGAAAATTATTTCTTATGAAAATCGCAATTTTACGATTTTTTTTCCCATTTTGAAATTTCTTCGACTTATAACACCTTCATGCCTTTATTCGATTGTAATGATTTTTTTACAGAACCTTAATTTTATGAATTGAATATTCGTGTGAAATTTGAGCACAATCAAAAAATTTAAATTTTCATAATAATTGCAATTTGAGATTTTTTATTTTTTATTTCTTTGACTTATAACACGTACATGCTTTATCTGAATGTAATATTTTTTCACAGCACCTTAATTTTATAAATTAATATATTCGTGTGAAATTTGAACGTAATCGTATAATTATATGTTATGAAAATCGCAATTTTACGCTTTTTTCTTTTTTAAACAATTACGCTCAACCAACAACGCGCCTGAAAAAGCGTTTGCGAAGCTTCCTAGTAACAATTTGTTGCTTACAATATAATAGCTTTTGGCCTGCTTTCATTTTTTCTTGTAATACAGTTTTTTTTAAAAGAAAATACAACACTGTATACTATAGTTTAACTTTTTACCAACTGAAACAAAAAGATATGAACATCTCTAATAAAGTCATTTAACTTTGGTTGCATAAACCAATAGAATAAGTACCGTTATCTTATGGACGTATCATTCAGCATCGCATCGGACAGCATATACTTTATTTATGCATATGTACCCGCCTCGGCCTATATCAACTACAGGAACAAAATTTCGAACATACGCTTCAAAACAGAAACGGCTTGGAATAGCATAATAATTTAGAGCACCCATTTAAAAAATAAACTGAATACCATTTGTGTAATATATTGATCACTATTCAAACACACCCAAAATAGTTAAAAGGCGATACTGATGGGCCACAGAGCAAGCGCACAATTGAATGAGCGTAGCGAGCGAAGCGAAGATTCCATTTCACTACACTGGAGAAAAAAATCCGGAATGTTTGTTTTCTTTCTTTCTGTATTTTTGTCTGACTGTTAGCACGATTTTCCCGGGTAAACGATTCTCCAATTGCGATGAAATTTTTTGGAGACCTTCGAAAATCTCTGAACTTAGAACTGCCACGTTTTTGAGCTCAATCGAAAAATTATTTCTTATGAAAATCGCAATTTTACGATTTTTTCTATTTTTAAAATTTCCTCGACTTATAACACCTACATGCTTTATCCGATTGTAATGATTTTCTTACAAAACCTTAATTTTATGAATTTATTTATTCGTGTGAAATAAGAGCGCAATCAGAAAATTTACGACTTTTTTATTTATTTTTTAATTTCTTCGACTTATAACATCTATATGCTTTATCCGACGTTATCATTTTTTACAGAAGCTTAATTTTATGAATTAATATAATGGGCCCATAATTAGCGTAATTGAATAATTATTTCTTATGAAAATCGCAATTTTATGCTTTTTACGTTTTTAAACAATTACGCTCATCCAACATGCGCCTGAAAAAGCGTTTGCGAAGCTTCCTAGTTACAACAATTCAGTCAAGTCGATTTGCTGTTGTATCTATAGGTGGTTATTCCCTCCAAGCAAACAAGTTTTTTCCGTGGCCCAATGGTTAACGGCTTGGCTTACAGATGGAGAGGCGCGCTGCTGGATCGAGTTCGAGACAATAACACTTGAAATTTTATAACAACTTGTAATTTATATGTGTTAAATATCCACCTACAGGCAATCGACTGATGTCACAGCTTGAGACAATATAGCTATATAATACTGATATTTTATCAATCAAACTTTTTATTTTAGGTTTTACATTTAGCTCACAGATCGCGCTACGGATGCTACGTTAGATATTGTCAATGGACGGGCATAGGCAGGGTATCGGCCGGGGACCGTGCGGGCGTGGACAGGGTGAGAGTGTACGGTTAACGGCCGGGCACCGGGCGGGATCAAGGGTTTATAAACAACGGGGGCACGCACGGGCTATGGCCGGGGCAGCTACTGGTAGCCCGTACGGTCCCCCGTCACGGCCGAGGGGACACTCCTAGGCGGGAACCGTACGGGCAGCCCGGCCGGGGCCCGTACGAGCAGCCCGAGCGGGCACCAGCCGGTACATCACATTTGTGTTTGCTGGGTATCAGTGATACTGATTGGACACTTAAATTTTAAATTGTAAGGCCTCCTGTATACATAGGCCTATCCTAACAAATCAGATAGGCATAGGATAGGAGCTTGAGTTTTAGTGACCTTGTATATCGTCTAGATAGCTGTTCATTTGTTGTTGTAGTTTAGTTTTTCAGTTGTCATCATTTTTTGTGGCTGTGTCTAGACTATAATTTTATAATTTTATAGTGTCCACAATAAACTTAAGTACTGGTAGGTCTATGGGCACCGAGATTAGCCACTGAAAATACACGCAGAGCGCTGGGTGGCCACTGGTGGAACGAGTTGACTGAATCGCCTGTACAACTTGACATTGCTGTAATGGCTAACAAACGCGAATTGTGTTATTAAATATGGTTTTCAGAAGGTTCGTGCAGGATATGAATCGGCATCATCTTCAATATCTTATACCTGAAAATCACAGGTCTAAAACAACATTACATAAACAGTTTCGGTTGCTAAGTAATAACCATGATTAAAAATGGATGTTTTTGTTTGCAGTTGAATTCGGAACGAGTCACAACTTGACTATCCAGAGCTTTTAAGACAAAATTCTTGCTAACACGTAAAATAAGAAAGGGAATTGTGATTTCAGTATTTTAACAAGTCAACAAAGATATCGCTCGCGAATACGAAATTAATGCCCAAACACTCGCAATGTATTAATATCACGCAACACGCCACAAGAACTTGGCCTAGGCCCTATGCCTATGTCGTGTGAATGAATAATTTATTTGTAGTGCATTAGTTACCTTCATTAAATCATGTCCCAGGGGCAATCCCCCCCCCCCTCCTCCGTAATAATCAAGAATACTATTTTTTCCGTTCGTACGTTGGCTTAATGTATGTATGTTCACATTTTTAATTTGTTGAGTCCATTGGACGGAATCATTTAAATGGAAAATTTGAGAAGACTTGATTTTTGCAGAGTAATTCCCCATAACTTTCCTTGCAGGTTGCTGGTTTGAGTCTATAGGCTCTATTTTTGTCACTTTGAAACAAACAAATATGTTCACATTTTTAATTTGTTTGAGAAGGCTTTTTTGCGGGGTAATTTCCTTGTACGCAAGCTCTAAATGTTATTTTGTTTTACGCTGATTTTAATTCAACGTGTTTGCTTTTACAGATCTGCTGCATAGACGGATGTCTTTGGAAAGCTGCCCTCCGTCGACTGGGATGGCAGAAATGAGAGTGGCGGCCATTCGCGGCTACCTAAGCGATAAAATAGTGACGCTGAATAGGACCGCAAAACCCGCATAGACCTATTTATTAGGGATGTGCAAACCCACTTTTTAGTATTTTTACTTCGAACTCTTCCTTACCCAGTTGAAAAAACCAAACTTCAAACTTAACAAAAATTTGAAGCGATGAACTTTTTATTTTACTTAAATTGTAAGTTTTTACTTTTTACTGTGTGTGCATACTTTTTTATTTGTTTAATAAATGAGAATAAATCTCTTTGTATGTTTATTTGTTTAATAAATGAGAATAAATCTCTTTGTATGTATTGAAAAACAATTTTTCATTTGGTAGAAAAATTAGAGATAACATTGGGTAGTTAAACATGGATTCGAATCCGACAAAAGTTTAATTGTTGTGAATTTTGTTAAGCGTAAAGAGCAACAATCTACTGCAACATTAATTGCATTGATTAAAAGCAGCCAATAATCAATAGATTTTAAACTTGTTCTAAAATTTCAGTTGTTGAAAATTAAAATAAAAGCTTGCATGGCCATTACTTGATGGCGGCCTAGAATATAGTAGGCCTACTACTTTATACGGTAGTTTCCATGAAAACGGCTAGCATTACAACCAATATTAATTGCACTCTTTCAGTTTGTTCATGTTTCTATATCAAATACTGTATTTTTATGAAAATTCGAATCCTTACTATGGATTCGGATAATGAACGGATTCGGTTAACCACGGGTACCCGATGTCATCCCAAATCAAAGTACAATGTTTTTTTCTCCACCTAAGGTCTATTTTATTTGTTGTAAAGAGGTGATTTACCTACACTACATCTCTAGGTCATCTGTTCTTTTTTTAGGTTCCAAAATCTCATGGGAGGCAGAATCGGTGTGACTAATTGCCGTCCGTACCCACACTTTTCTATATTTCATTTGCAGAGCTTGAAGACACACTATTGATCACTTGCATTCAATCAACGGAATTGCCAGTTTTGCACAATAAGGGACCAATTATAACCTTTAAGCCTATGTGTTCATAAGTAC